>CANNZV010002656.1:174921-196917 GCA_947561585.1 Caprella mutica | reverse complement strand
GCAATTCCTTCTTTGAGGGTCACGTGACAGGGAATCTTGTGTCAGTTCCATGGAGTAATGATATAACTGAAACAAAATAAGGTTTTACACAGTCGTTCTCACCGTCCTGCAATCGCTGCAACACTACCTCTCTCTACTGCATATCATATATCTATTATATATAGACATTTTTCTATTAAATCAGTTTACGTAATACTTACTAGCATTTAAACAGGATATACTATATAGATTCAACAACAGGTTCATACTAGTAACTGTTATTATAATATATATTATGAATAAGAATATATAATTTTACCCTTGGCATATAATAATCAGATGCATTAGAATTATTCCGTTCGTATAAAAGTGAGCATCAGTAAGTTCTGCCAATCAATTATTCTAATCCTTAACAAACATTAAAATAACGAAGACGGTAGAATAGAAATTTTGAAAGCTGCAGAACAGTATTCTAAAGGGATTTCAATTCCATGATTGTTTGCTTTGGCATTCCTGAATTCCAAACTTGTAATTAATGAATAGCAAAGCTTGATATCAAGCGAAGGAATTACATGAATATGTAAAACAAAGCACGTCTGCAATGTGTAGAACATTTAAAATACTAAAGTTAATCAGGATGTGAAATAAAATAAGGTGATACAGTTGGGACATAAAGTATAAAAAAAAAGAGTTTAAAAGTCAATTTAAAATCTATTTTGAGAAGGTAGGTGGGGTATTTTACGGATTATCGGACAGTCCCACATTTTCGATCATACAAGAAAAAATGCACTATTAAAGAAAAATGAGTTATAGTATCAATTTATATTTTCTTTTTGATCGAGAATGTGGAACTGTCCGATAATTCGCAACTTAACCGACTAATTTTCCCTCAACTTTTTCCAACCACATTTTATCTCCTAAGAATTAAAAAATTACCCGCAAATTCTTTTGAAATAAATTTACGTAGCTCAAACTTCTACAATACTGAGCTAATTTCTACCATTTTCTTATCGTTTGAAGAGGAAAAAAACTGCACCACATCTTTCTTTCTATAATTCTATTTAATAAAGCTAATAATGGTTGAGAAACGCATCAGGGATGCCTGCCTGCTCGATGAATGGCAACATGATACACTGCTAACAATAACTAAGCTGATGTAATTACGTACTTGAAGTTTATTATCCCTCTTACAGTGCGAGTAGCTAATCAAATCATTTCTTTATTGATAAGTCTGAAGAACTTGTAATGAACAGGAGAAAGATTGTGCTCTATTATTTATTGTGACATTTTATAATAAATCTTTTCTCTATTAAATGATGATTAGGTCATTAATGTTTGATTAATGAATAATGAAATGATTCGATGAATAGCAAATCAAATTATTTTAAAATTAAAATTAAGGTCATTTATAATCTATAATTCAGAATTGTTAAAATACGATAAAAAATTGAATTAAATTCTGTTATATTAGATATCATCTCAATTATTTATTTAACAATTGCACATTTGCATTCATATTAGATAATCTATATATCTTACAATAAAAGTAAATTATTGATTATATATAATTTTTCTAATATTATTGAAAATAGGCGGAACTGTCCTATGTTATTTATATTATTTCTAATATCACCAGCTGCCTGCGTGACATTAGAGTAAAAATAGTAAAGGGTCAATCTTATTGACATGCAATATATTACATAATATCATGAAGATGTGATTCGAGATAAGAATTAGTTTGGTTATTGGAGCAGAGTGAAGAAAATATGTCATTAATATGAATAAAAATAAGGGATTGTTGAGAATTTAGTAATAAAACCATAATAGCGTTTTACTTTTAAAATATATTATTTCAATTTTAGAATATCAAAAAATTTAGGAATATTAGAATAATTTAAGAATATTGGAATAATTTAGGAATATTAGAATAATTTAAGAATATTAAAATACTTTAAGAATATTAGAATAATTTAAGAATATTGGAATAATTTAGGAATATTAGAATAATTTAAGAATATTAGAATAATTTAAGAATATTAGAATAATTTAAGAATATTAGAATAATTTAAGAATATTAGAATAATTTAAGAATATTAGAATAATTTAAGAATATTAGAATAATTTAGGAATATTAGAATAATTTAAGAATATTAGAATAATTTATGAATATTAGAATAATTTAGGAATATTAGAATAATTTAAGAATATTAGAATAATTTAAGAATATTAGAATAATTTAGGAATATTAGAATAATTTAAGAATAATAAAATAATTTAAGAATATTAGAATAATTTAAGAATATTAGAATAATTTAAGAATATTAGAATAATTTAAGAATATTAGAATAATTTAAGAATATTATAACTAAAGAATATTAGAATAATTTAATAATTTATATGACCTATATTTTATTTCAATTCCTTTTCCACATGACTCACTCACTGCCAGCTGGTTTCATGTGAAAAAGAAGTCAATCAAGAATAACCTTTAAAGTTTACTGTATTAATAACTCATTTTGATCTTTCCGAATTGAATCTTCGAAACTTTAAGGTTATTTTGACATGCCGTGTCTAAACCTTTATATTTTGTTGTGATATACAGGGTGACCCACAAAAAAGTGTACCCAACTTTGAATTAATATAAATATCGTATTTATAAGTAGTTAAAAAATGAGTTAAAGTAAATTTTAATATTATGTTTATTTCTTGTATCCATTCTACCACCGCCATTGCTTAAGATTGTACGTGTACGATATTCATATTAATTCAAACTTGGGTACACTTTTTTGTGGGTCACCCTGTATAACAGAGGGTTTTATTGCACCGATATCAATATTAGCAATCAATTTAGTATGTGTAGCAATTAAAATAATATTTCTATTTATTGATATCGCAGATGTCATAATTACAACTTCTTATTTTAATATACAAGGTAAAAAATGATTATATTTGATCGAAAATGTGAAACTGTTCGATGACTCAGAACTAACCCTATCGCCCACCTCATCTCTAGTCTAGAATATTGCATGAGAGTGAAATTGCTTCTCTCTCTTTTTTTTAGTTCACTGTCACGCCAAGAGATGGTCAGATTAGAGGTACTGTGAAAAAATACTGATGCTTACATCGATCAACTACAGGAGAGGTGGTTATTGTGGGGCCATAGAAGATTTAGTAGGGTCTCTTCTTAGTTTTTTTTCCCAAGTGAATAATCTATCTAAAAATGTAAGTCCAGTATCAAACCAATTAAATGAACACCAAATACCTAGAAGTTATACATAGATGAAGATAGAAAATGAAATGTTGTAAAGCATTAATATATCAATAAATTTTCCATTATTTTAGGAAATGTAATATTGTAAGAAAAATTACAAAATTTGTGAGAAAAATAATAAAATATTGTAAAAAAATCATTTTTTTTACAGAATATTGTAATGCAAAACTTTTTTTTGTCAGAAAATTTACATTATCTTATAATTCTTTAGATATCTTGTAAAAATATTACGTAAAATTAATTAATTTATCATCTGACTGTCACCCAACTCCAACCTTCATCTTTACCTGACTACTCTTACATTATTTAATAAATTAATATTGCAATAGCATTATTTAGTTGCCAACATCTCATTCATTGAATACTAAAAATCTTATCGATGACAAAAAGTGAATTACGATAAAATCGTAGAGAATTCTATCTCATTTTACACGATTCCAGGACAGCCAATAACTTTGATAACTTACAGCGATTCTTCACCGGTCAGTTGTTGTCGGATGTCTGCTGGCTGAAATATCCAAGTCTGCTTCGGACAGATGATTTCTTCGATCACAAGGGGTATCTTAAATCGAAACGTGATTTGTTGTTTCGAGATATCAAAGATAGACTGACAGTTCCAATCTATTTCTCCTTTTAGTAGGAAGGATATTATGTTAATGGAGGAAGTATTTCAAGCTAGATTGATATATACTTTTACGTAATGTTATACAACTGTTACGAGTCAATGGACATTTTCACATTTTTTATCATACAAAATGTAATTAAAAAAGGATATTGAACGTTTAATTATTCAAATTGGTATCAAGGATACCAACTGAAATAAAAGTTGAATACGAATTATTGTATATTTCTTTTTATTTGATAACTATGTTTCCGTTAACTCGGTAAAAGAATTAAATTCATTAATCAAAATTTGAATTCCGATAATATTTTGTTTTATTCATAGATAAAAAATATCTAATACTGAATTGAAAAATGAATGAACAAGTTAAATAAATAATTTCATTAATTTATCTTCATCTCGACCATACATGTTCAACATTTGTTGATATGAACAACAATAAATCATGTGATCAACTATGCAAATAATATGCATAATTTAATGTAATACTAATGTAATACATCTTCATCAAATGATAAACCCATCTATGTTCTCTATTCTTAGATGTCAGTTTGTAATCTTTTGAAGCCAATATTTCAAAACTTGGGAAGAAATTCGACATCAAAAATTCAAATCCCAATACGAAGGGAATCCAATCTGGAACATCACAAAAAATAGAGGTCTTCAAAGGCCGCAAATATTATTCCAGTGGGACTCCTGTCTTCTGACAGTGTTGAACTAAGATCATCTTCTCCTAGAGAATGGTTGGGCCATAGAAGATTAAGTGGGTGTTCACACCTAATCTTAGCTGGACCCACTATTATAATATGTGATGTGAAAAACACGAATACATTTCAATGTACTGAAAATATTATTTAATTACCAGTTTATTTTATTTCGCTATTAGAATCATCAGAAAAATGGATATATACGAAAGTTTAATTATTCCTTTTTTTATTTTCAAGTAAGATGATTAAAAGAATTCATTCATCACTTCTGTAAAGAATTTATTCTTCTAATTTTTATGGAAAAATATTGTCTTAAAAAACATATCATGTTTTATATTTGAGGGTTGAAACATTATTTATTTTGTGTAACTAATCATAATGACTTACTTTTTACGTTATATCGTAGCATTTAGTTTGTTAATTGTAAACTGATTTATATTTTAATTTTCACTATTCAGAGGGATTATATTACCCCTTCCTGCGATTTAATTTACAATTTATTTTGGTTTGAATGGATTAGAAACTACAAATGAAAATAAACATTTTCCCCTTTTATTCGGTCATTCTCTACAACCTATACAATTACTTTGTGATATTGGAGCAATATAGTAATTGAAAAACAGTCTATCCACTTTAAAAGAATTAGCTATTAAAGGTTAATTTAATACTAAATTAAAACCTTTTATCAGATTACTCTGTACCTGATAAAATATGTACTGTTTATCCTTTAAAAGTGTTATTAACATGCATATTAAATATTGAGAGAGCGCATTTTGTTCAATTTATTTCCATTATAAGCTTGCACAATCTATTTTGCCTCGAAGAATAAATTACTCGGTTAAGCCTTCATTCTGAGTTAATGTAAAATTTAATAATGCTTTAATTGATTTTAGTAACTACTCACCTTTTCTGGACCTACTAGTTTAAATTAATTATAAAATCATTCAATAAGTTTAAATTAACTTTCCATGGGTAAAAAGGTTAATAAACAAAAACATAGTGGGAAAGATTCGTAATTTTAAAACAAGATTAAATAATGATCGAAGATAATTAATGAGGTTATTTTGATAACAAAATATTAATGATTGAACTAATCTAATTAATTGCTAATATTATATCATTAGTCTGGATACGCTTCATTGCTGCAAACTATGTAGTTTATAATAGTTACGATAATTTCTTGTAGATAAATGATACAAATTAAATTTTTAACAACAAAAAGATAAGGCTTCTGTTTATTGATTTAATGAAAGAAATGCCTTCTACAAGAAAATCTTATTTGACGCTTACTAGGAAGAAATATTTTCTTAATATTTTTGCATCAATGACACAGTATTTTTACAACATATGGACTAAATATTTTTAACATATTGACTCAAAATTTTTAGAACATGAACTCGATTGTAATACATAACTAGTGAACTTTTCTGTTAAAATTAACGGGTCATTATCAATACAAATTTATTACCCGTTATTAGGTTATTTTTTATGAATTCGATTAAAATTACATTTTCTGCATAGTCTAATTTATTTTATAGATAAAATGCATATAAAAAGTGAATAAAAAAGGGCAATTTAAATATCAAGTCAATATATTCCCATGCGTATCGATCATAGTTACATTTTTCATGCTTGATACCCTTCGTGTGAAAGCGGACACCAAATAAATAAATAAATAAACACACGATGGACATTATTAGTAAAGATTTCCATTGCCCAAATAATCATTGTAGCCTCGAGAAAAATTGTTACTTGACTAACTAGTTTAGGTATTAATATAGCAAACAAAGTTACATGTTTACAGGATTCATAACATGGGTTTATTTTCCATGTTTCATAATCCTGTAATCAATAACAAAAGAGTCGAAGTGCTTTAATCTCTTAGTTGTTTTCGAAACTCTCCTCTAAAGATCAGGGGATGGGATCTGTTGCCGTGAAAAACACTTCTTTTGCCTATTATCTTCAGTGTTCTAAGAGAAAAATATAATGATTTAACTTGGTATATTAATGATTTCCTTCGATTTATGCTATAATTTGATTACCATGATATATAGATAAACTTCACGATAGTATGACTAGGTTATTGAATATGGACATCAAATGAATATATACACTCTTAAAGCTCAAATGAAATTCCGTCTTCATACTGAAGTATTAAAGTTTTATATCAACTCATGTAACTGTTTTTAATTATAAATTAAATATAGATTATATAATAATATTTGTACTGTTTTTATCATTAATTGAAATAAAATATAATTATCATGTTTATTTAATGTATAGGTAAATCGGATTATTCATTCAATCATAATGTAGTTATTCCTTAAATAATTATATTTATGTTTTCTTGCCTTTTTATCAACTATATTCATATAAATTTGCAAATAAAAAGCAAATTATCACGTGTAAGCTGATTAATAATATTTAATTATCATTCCAAATAAAACCGTAGCTAGGGTGGTATGAAATAATTCACATTTTAAATCAATATATTTCCACAGTTTATTTGAATAGAAATTGTAATGTCCTGTGGAAAATTTAATCAGTATAGTATTTTGTTTAATCGATTAATTTTTCGCTATTAATATTTGAATATTCACAGTTATCTCTGTAGACTGATTGTCATTAGTAACTGAAATATTCTTAGTCATCTCCGTAGACTGATTGTCATTAGTAACTGAAATATTCTTAGTCATCTCCGTAGACTGATTGTCTTGAACATTTACCTTAAAGTCTATACTGTTGTGAATATATTACTATGGAATATATGTAGTACTCTCCTTTAAAGAATATCATCAGTTACATGCAGTAGATGATGTTATTGAATGGGATACCATCTCTGCAATTAAGGGCTAATGAGAAATATCATAAACAGATAATTCAATTATCTGTTATATGGTTTCGAAATTCGATAATTAAAATCGGAATAGAATGGCAAAAAAATAGAAATATTAATTATGAATTCAAATTGAGTTCACCTCTCATTTCGCAAAATAATATGGAATAAGAATTTGGTGGAAGAAAAAGGTGACACTTTTATAAACTAATGTAAGTACAGTAAACTATAGAAGAGCAGTTCAATACGAGCGTCATTTCTTAATTAAATATTTTATTGATTCCCTACCTTCTCACGACCAAAGCCTTTGAACTAATAGGTTTTATCTTCCTCTAATTCGAACAGAATGTTAAAGAATTTTTTTTGTATTAGATTCATAGAATTATAAAATCAATAGAAAATATCGTATATTTGCTCAATATATTTTTAGATCGATGGAATTATACAAAAATTTTTAACGGAATCGATATCAGATTTAAAATAATTTTTCATTTAAGTAAAATTAATGATAATTAAATGTAATCTTTAAATAAAGCTAAATATATTTTTTCAGTATGGGACACTGAGAAACTTAACAATATGAATGAATACATAAATAAAAGCAAGTATTCTTAATGTATCTTGAACTAATCAAAATTTGAAGTTCATTAAATAATGAAACTATAAAATATCCGTGATTATTTCTAATGAAGTTAATGGAATAGAGTTCAGCATTCTAACATTGTAAAATGTTAATAATTCAATTTTATGTGTCCATGCAATCTGTGTAATTGTTTTAAAACTGAATAGACCCTATTTTGTAATTGCTACTTGGTTTTTCGATTGGAGTTACCCAATTCAAAAAGGTTCAGGGCAAAACATATTGCATAAAATTAATCATGAATTTGTTTCTATCCCTTCACTCTATAGTTTTCGATTATGGATTTGAAACAGTTAATTTAAAATTGAGCTGAAAAATTCAATTCAATTAATTTCTATTTTCAAAAAAGAATGTATATTTAATGGTTTCCGAATAGAGTATTTATTCAGTATCGCTTGGAACGTAAGAACATAATACATACGAGAAAATAATTTTACGATTTAAAATTTATCAGCATTAATCTCAAATAGATATTGATGAGAACTATTAATGAGAACTATTAATGAGAACTATAAATGAGAACTATAAATGAGAACTATTAATGAGAACTATAAATGAGAACTATTAATGAGAACTATAAATGAGAACTATAAATGAGAACTATAAATGAGAACTATAAATGAGAACTATAAATGAGAACTATAAATGAGAACTATTAATGAGAACTATTAATGAGAACTATTAATGAGAACTATTAATGAGAACTATTAATGAGAACATTTAATGAGAACTATTAATGAGAACTATAAATGAGAACTATTAATGAGAACTATTAATGAGAACATTTAATGAGAACTATTAATGAGAACTATAAATGAGAACTATTAATGAGAACTATTAATGAGAACTATTAATGAGAACTATTAATGAGAACTAATAATGAGAACTAATAATGAGAACTATTAATGAGAACTATTAATGAGAACTATAAATGAGAACTATAAATGAGAACTATTAATGAGAACTATTAATGAGAACATTTAATGAGAACTATTAATGAGAACTATAAATGAGAACTATAAATGAGAACTATAAATGAGAACTATTAATGAGAACTATTAATGAGAACATTTAATGAGAACTATTAATGAGAACTATAAATGAGAACTATTAATGAGAACTATTAATGAGAACTATTAATGAGAACTATTAATGAGAACTATTAATGAGAACTATTAATGAGAACTATTAATGAGAACTATTAATGAGAACTAATAATGAGAACTAATAATGAGAACTATTAATGAGAACTATTAATGAGAACTATAAATGAGAACTATAAATGAGAACTATTAATGAGAACTATTAATGAGAACATTTAATGAGAACTATTAATGAGAACTATTAATGAGAACTATTAATGAGAACTATTAATGAGAACTATTAATGAGAACTATTAATGAGAACTATTAATGAGAACTATTAATGAGAACTAATAATGAGAACTAATAATGAGAACTATTAATGAGAACTATTAATGAGAACTATAAATGAGAACTATAAATGAGAACTATTAATGAGAACTATTAATGAGAACATTTAATGAGAACTATTAATGAGAACTATTAATGAGAACTATTAATGAGAACTATTAATGAGAACTATTAATGAGAACTATTAATGAGAACTAATAATGAGAACTAATAATGAGAACTATTAATGAGAACTATTAATGAGAACTATTAATGAGAACTAATAATGAGAACTATTAATGAGAACTAATAATGAGAACTATTAATGAGAACTATTAATGAGAACTATTTATGAGAACATTTAATGAGAACTATCAATGAGAACTATTAATGAGAACATTTAATGAGAACTATTAATGAGAACTAATAATGAGAACATTTAATGAGAACTATTAATGAGAACTAATAATGAGAACATTTAATGAGAACTATTAATGAGAACTAATAATGAGAACATTTAATGAGAACTATTAATGAGAACTAATAATGAGAACTAATAATGAGAACAATTAATGAGAACTATTAATGAGAACTATTAATGAGAACTATTAATGAGAACTATTAATGAGAACTATTTCCTGATTAAACACTATGCTAACTAAAACCTCTCGTAATTATTACTAAAAATGAGTCGTATACGTAATATTATTTTGAATCACTCGTAATTATTATTAAAACCGTTCGTAAGTATTATTTAAAAGGTTCGTAATTATTATTAATAGTCACTCGTAATCATAACTAAAAAATCAGTCGTAAATATAACTAAAAAATCACTCATGATAATTAGAAAATTTACTCGTAATATTCATAAATATAAATCGCAATTATTACTAAAAGCGACTCGAAATTATCAAAAAGTATTACTCTGATGATTCTCAAATAATTTCCGGAAAATAGAACAGTTCCAATTTATTTCAAGTAAGCATGATTCTTACTTAAAATGTCTAATTACTATATTTTCATCTAGACTTTTAGACAGCTCCTAGCGAACTTTTTGTTGGCTCAATAATTGGTTTTCTCTTTGGCCAATGCTCCAGTGACTCCATCTAGTGGAATGTCTTAGCAGTAATTGCCTCTGTCCAGAGTACAGACATATCCTCTGTCAGTTCAAGCACATACTATGAGACTAAAACAGTTATTACTTTGATGGCAACAACAAATAGTCTCTCTGTTAAAGGTCTAAGTTGTAGACAGATCCTTTACCTGGTATGCAGTATATGACTAAGGGATATTCTCAAAATGTTAGATTGGTCTTCATTTATTGTTGGGATTATTGATAATTAAATGAATTAGTTTTCATTTGATTATACAAGTCAGTGGATGAATTTGAACCTAAAAAAAAGTATCCAATTTTTTTTAAAAGGTAATAAGGGTTCTAAGAATTTTTGCCAAGAGAAAATTTGCAGCACGGAATTTTCGCAAAATGATATGTATGTTTCTAAGACTGCGCATTTTAGCATAAGTAGCATATTAAGTTATCTAATCGATGATGTAAAAGGGTCATTTTTCTTTTTTTAAACTTAAGTATACATTCTGTCACTATCGAACCCGATGCTGAAAGAGCACCCCCCCCCCTCCCAAGCCCAATAGTGGTAAACAATACTAATCTTGTACATTACAGGATTTGCATAAGGATTACAATTAATGTTGTAATGTCTACGGTTTCTTAAGCAACGATTTGAAATTATGTCTTCGGTGAAAAATCCCTTCGGCAAAATTTTTTGGTGTCGAATTTT
This sequence comes from Caprella mutica, assembly GCA_947561585.1. NCBI lineage: Eukaryota > Metazoa > Arthropoda > Malacostraca > Amphipoda > Caprellidae > Caprella > Caprella mutica. Next base: position 185,654 of record CANNZV010002656.1, on the reverse strand, counting down.
CTTACAGCAAAGTTTCCTGCGGCAAATTTTCTTACTGTGAAATTTCCGGACACAGTTACTTATACATAAACTAAGTAAGCTAATAAATCCTAATCCAATATTATATTTCATTTATAAAAATAAAAAAAAATACAAATAGTTATTGTTTATTGAAATTTAATTTTCGAAATTGAAAACATCCCATTTAATGTTCTCAGTTTTTTACATTATATAATTTTTACCTCTCAGCATCAAAATAAATCATAATTGAAAGCCTTTGAATGGATTCATAATATCCAATAACGATACCAAAGGACTCATCTCTCTTTCCTTTGAATTAAATTACGACTTTCAGATCAAACAGAGTTGCCAATTAGCCTAAATATCCAGAAAAAGTAGATAGCACAAAATTTTCCGATGATTGAATACGTAAAGCCAAATAAAATAATCATCTAGAAACTAATTAGATTCTTTTTTGGAATCTAAATTTAAATGCCGAATTGAATTTGCGATTTGTATGTTTCACAAATTAAATCTATAATTGAACCCTTATTGCTTAGATATTTTTGAACTGATTGTTTAGAGAATTAAAAAGAATTTAAAGTACTATTTAAATATAGATAAATATTGCTACATTGAATATAAAATACAATCATTTTCAGTGTCATATATGCAAAGTGTGTTAAATATGCAAAGTGTGTTAAGTATGCAAAGTGTGTTAAGTATGCAAAGTGTGTTAAGTATGCAAAGTGTGTTAAGTATGCAAAGTGTGTTAAGTATGCAAAGTGTGTTAATTATGCAAAGTGTGTTAAGTATGCAAAGTGTGTTAAGTATGCAAAGTGTGTTAAGTATGCAAAGTGTGTTAAGTATGCAAAGTGTGTTAAGTATGCAAAGTGTGTTAAGTATGCAAAGTGTGTTAATTATGCAAAGTGTGTTAAGTATGCAAAGTGTGTTAAGTATGCAAAGTGTGTTAATTATGCAAAGTGTGTTAAGTATGCAAAGTGTGTTAAGTATGCAAAGTGTGTTAAGTATGCAAAGTGTGTTAAGTATGCAAAGTGTGTTAAGTATGCAAAGTGTGTTAATTATGCAAAGTGTGTTAAGTATGCAAAGTGTGTTAAGTATGCAAAGTGTGTTAAGTATGCAAAGTGTGTTAATTATGCAAAGTGTGTTAAGTATGCAAAGTGTGTTAATTATGCAAAGTGTGTTAATTATGCAAAGTGTGTTAAGTATGCAAAGTGTGTTAATTATGCAAAGTGTGTTAAGTATGCAAAGTGTGTTAAGTATGCAAAGTGTGTTAATTATGCAAAGTGTGTTAATTATGCAAAGTGTGTTAAGTATGCAAAGTGTGTTAAGTATGCAAAGTGTGTTAAGTATGCAAAGTGTGTTAAGTATGCAAAGTGTGTTAAGTATGCAAAGTGTGTTAATTATGCAAAGTGTGTTAAGTATGCAAAGTGTGTTAAGTATGCAAAGTGTGTTAATTATGCAAAGTGTGTTAAGTATGCAAAGTGTGTTAATTATGCAAAGTGTGTTAATTATGCAAAGTGTGTTAAGTATGCAAAGTGTGTTAATTATGCAAAGTGTGTTAAGTATGCAAAGTGTGTTAGGTATGCAAAGTGTGTCAAGTATGCAAAGTGTGTCAAGTATGCAAAGTGTGTTAAGTATGCAAAGTGTGTTAAGAATGCAAAGTGTGTTAAGTATGCAAAGTGTGTTAAGTATGCAAAGTGTATTAAGTATGCAAAGTGTGTTAAGTATGCAAAGTGTGTTAAGAATGCAAAGTGTGTTAAGTATGCAAAGTGTGTTAAATATGCAAAGTGTATTAAGTATGCAAAGTGTGTTAAGTATGCAAAGTGTGTTAAGAATGCAAAGTGTGTTAAGTATGCAAAGTGTGTTAAATATGCAAAGTGTATTAAGTATGCAAAGTGTGTTAAGTATGCAAAGTGTGTTAAGTATGCAAAGTGTATTAAGTATGCAAAGTGTGTTAAGTATGCAAAGTGTGTTAAGTATGCAAAGTGTGTTAAGTATGCAAGGTGTGTTAATTATGCAAAGTGTGTTAAGTATGCAAAGTGTGTTAAGTATGCAAAGTGTGTTAAGTATGCAAAGTGTGTTAAGTATGCAAAGTGTGTTAAGTATGCAAAGTGTATTAAGTATGCAAAGTGTATTAAGTATGCAAAGTGTGTTAAGTATGCAAAGTGTGTTAAGTATGCAAAGTGTGTTAAGTATGCAAAGTGTGTTAAATATGCAAAGTGTATTAAGTATGCAAAGTGTGTTAAGTATGCAAAGTGTGTTAAGTATGCAAAGTGTATTAAGTATGCAAAGTGTGTTAAGTATACAAAGTGTGTTAAGTATGCAAAGTGTATTAAGTATGCAAAGTGTGTTAAGTATGCAAAGTGTGTTACGTATGCAAAGTGTATTAAGTATGCAAAGTGTGTTAAGTATGCAAAGTGTGTTAATTATGCAAAGTGTGTTAATTATGCAAAGTGTGTTAAATAAATATATTCAAGTAATTAAAGAGCAAGTAAGTACATTGTATAATGTACAAGATAATATTTTTTTCCAATTAAGAACATTCATTATAATTAACCATCTGCTTCAACTTCATATCGTGTGTCAGAGATGCAGTGAACATGTTTGGCTACATTGTGATGCACTTTAATGCTCTGTTAATTAGATTTGTATGTCCCTGTCAATGCAGATAAGCTCCTGCATTAGTAAATGTTATCAACTGCAGCAGATGCAGGCAAGAGCTGCAAGTGTAAACAATTTCCCATCCAAATGATAGCAAATTGGGAGATATATTAGCAAGGTATGGCTGTTTAATGTCTTAGATTGTATTTAGAATTGAGAATTGCTTATTCTTTTACATTAAATAGAATATAGAACAGATTCTTTTTCATCAGAATTTTCTTAAAATAATTACCTTTTTGTATAGGAAATTTTATTATATTAATTAATGATTACATTTTTGCTAAATTAAATATAACCTTCAAAGCTATCGATTCAAAATTCCAATCGATATATTACTATATTTTGAAGTCCATTTATTGATAATTGAGGAATAAACCTGAAAAAAGATTACTTTTAAAAATCTTACTGCTCCATCCAACCTGCTATTTTTTCTACATGCCTGTTGAAACAGTTAGTAAGCCTGTCTTCTCGTACATACAAATTTAATTTGTAAGTGTACCTATCTTCTCCTACCTACCTGTTAAAACTATCAGTTTCTACCTGTTCTAAACCAAAACTTGTGTCTAAGTGGCTCGGGTGCAATAACACTCAAGTTGTTTTCAAAGACCTGATCTGGAAGGCTAACGTAAACACTCCAACGGTGAGACTGTTTACAATCTCTATCATTGATACATAGATCAAAAGTTAAACAGGATTTATATAGTGTGGCCAAATATACATTAGAGCATTAGGGATGCGTGGATTTATATGGATGCATGGAGAGGATACATTGGGTATTTCCTTACGGTTACGAATTCACTTTTGAATCTGTAAACAAGAATTGTTACAAATAAATATTTTGTCCTCTAATGCAACAGGATCTATCAAAAAGTTATTTATTTATTGATTGGTTAGTAGTATATGAATGTTAATGAAACTGACATACCAAGTGTTTCCTGTTTATATATCAAATAATGACTTCATAATAATTTCCAACATTTTTCCATTCAGAGACAACCAAATAGGAAAAAAAAGTAAATGAAAGTTAATTTCCCTTATCAGGTCTTAACTGAAGTTTTACTTCTCGTCTTTAATGATCATTATAAATTCAACATTATATTTATACATGGGATTGATAAATACAGGCTATACCTATAGGTATAGTTTATATGTTCGTAGCTTAACTATATGTCAGATCAGTAGTTGATTAGTTGCTGAATACCTTACGCTAGTTAATGGTAATGAAATAACAAATTATTACCCTTTGAATACTAATTAGGATTATAGAATCTACAACGGGGGAGAATATTAGATTTTAAGCAACGGATTTTAAGTGTCACCTTAGTCAATTGAGATACATGTTCTACGAATAATTTTTTTCTACAGATTGTCACAACTGTCACTTTTATGGTTTTTAATTAATCTGAAAAAAATGATTTTAAAGATATTTATTTAAAATGATTCATATTCTTTCACTTGTTTCCTTATTTATTGGTACACTCGGTGTCCTCTGGGATAAACCAATTCACTAGTTTCGTTTGCATAATGGATCATTTCCAAGAAACAGTTCCATTTCCAAAATGCAATTCTGTTCCCAAAGTGACGAAGTGCTTTTAAGCAGCGTCACGTTCTCCAATAATGAAGCTGATTGGAAGATACCCGCCACGAGAGTCTCTCTATTAACCGGTCTGTTCCGGTGTAAGAGACTCATCTAAATTCCACTTTTGTTCCCCCGGATATCAGAGACTAAAATCATCTGCTATCCATGGATAAGTCAATTTGGTTTCATATTCAGTGTTAAAGTGAGAAAACGAAATACTGTAACTAGCATTAAGAAAATCCTCAAGAAACAGAATTTATGGAAACCAATTTAAACTATAAATTATCATATAGTTTTTAACATAAATGACAACAGAATGTTGGGTACACAAAATATCAAATCAAAAGCAATCACTAAGTGGGTAACTACATGATAGTAAATTTAAAATTACTACATAATATCTTCCATTGAGATCTGAAATCATATTCCACATCTGTCTGTCATTATTCAAGGTATTTCATTCATATAATTTCTTATTCCAGTCTGGTCTGATAGCTCACATATCGCAGTCTGCTCGCTAATACAGTTTGTTCCCCTTATTCAAACAGCAGCTGCCGGCCTTTCTAAGCTACTTGGAATTCTGCCGACACAGTGTAGCTATACCAGCTTTTCCTCTTGCTCTTCGTCTCTAAGATATATTTTATGGATAACTCCTAGATATTGTTATCAGGAACACAATAGTCATGATCGTATTGAATATAATAGGTTTTCATTTTCAAATTATGAATGATTAAATTCAGCATAAATTACATAGTTATCCTTACGTATGTAAATATAGATTCTAATTAATGTAGAAATAGTTTAACTATAGTGTACAATATATAGTTTGAATAATAATATTGCATGTTGAAATCAAATCTTGTTCAATATCAAGCATAGAGAGGTCATAAAAAAAAGTATTCATACTCAGATACTCCCATTACATATATGTACACATTAACGAATATCTCTATCCATTAAAAAGCCATTTAGTAATGGCTGTGATCTAAATAAAGAATACCAAACCTGGTTTTATACCTTTTAAGGTGAGCGAAAACGTTAACATCACTAAAGTGATACTCTTTCCTTGTCAAAAATAAAGTAAACGGCTAACGTCTGTTATTGATGAAAATACGATAGACTATAAGTAGTTTTAATTAATGATAAATCCTGAACAATTAATATCTATGGTCTTTTCATCATTGATTTTAATCGGTGATCGGAAGCCGATGAACCGCGATTACATTTTTCCAATAGGGACCCTGATGCTCTAAATCAACGTATCCCATACCAGAGAATTCAATCTAGAACATTACATAAAAATACTCCAACTTCAAAGGCTGCTGTCATATATTCAGAAGAGACTCTCTCTCTCTGAATTGTTTGCATTGGAATCGCCGAATTTTATTAATGGATATTGGAAGAGATTCTTTAACTTTGTGTGATTGGACGGAATTATTACTAACACTATAGTGTCTTGCGTATGGAATCTGGTATTTTTATCATATAGATTGAATTATCAATAACTTCAATTGGAATATTTACTATCTGTTTATCAATTGGAGTTTGTTTAAATTCAACCTTCAGAATGTTTACTTTAATCTTAGTGACTTCCCTCACTAAAAGTTCCTTCACTAAACTATGTGCTGGTTCGGGCGAACCAGCCTCTAGGTTAATAGGGTTGCCAATAATTAATGAACTTGAGAGAGTATTTAGCTATAAAAATACTCGTAAAACCAAACTTTTATACGTTGTTAAATACTAGAAAAAAGTGTCATTTGTTAAAAGCCCAATTGTGAAATCATCAATAAATTTGATATGAATACAAATATTTTAAAATAACATCCTCTCAAATTGAATAAAATGTGAATCATTGTCGCAGTGGAGTAAGTTCCAATTTATCTGATGAATTCACATTTTCGATCATATAAAAAAAGTAAATTACAATTGTTACGTATAACACTATTATTACGTTAGGCATTTTGTCCGTTAGGCATATTGTTCGTTAGGCATTTTGTCCGTTAGAAATTTTGGCCGCTAGGCATTTTGTCCGTAAGACATTTTGTTCGCAAGGCATTTTGTACGTTAGGTATTTTATCCGTTAATTATTTTGTCCGTTAGACATTTTGTCCGTAGGAATTCTGTTCGTTAGGCATTTTATCCGTTAGACATTTTGTCCGTACGCATTTTGTCCGTTAGGCATTTTGTCCGTAATGCATTTTTTCCGTTAGACCTTTATGTCCGTTAGGCATTTTGTCCGTTAAGTATTTTGTCCGAATTAGGCATTCTGTCCGTACGCATTTTGTCCGTTAGGTATTTTGTCCGTAAGGCATTTTTTCCGTTAGACCTTTTTGTCCGTTAAGTATTTTGTCCGAATTAGGCATTCTGTCCGTACGCATTTTGTCTGTTAGGCATTTTATCCGTTAGGCATTTTGTCAGTTAGGCATTCTGTCCGTACGCATTCTGACCTTAGGTAATCTGTTCATCCACATTCCGATTACACTATCATTATATTCGTTCTTGATGTTTTACCGTTATTCACTTAATATTAATCTTTAGAATTATCCGAAATTAATAAAAAATCAATGCTTTGTCGATCGTTTCTAACAATAAATTTTTCACAATGTCTGAAATTATGATATTTTACGATAAAGCACAATCAATATTTTAATTTTATCACCATTAATACCCGATTGAGCGATAATAAACTCTCCCACTGCGTGATGGATGAAGCTTCACATCTCATGTTCTCGATTTCAAAGTCGCAAACGAGAGGCATTAATATTTCTGAAGGACTCTCATCACCTCACCATTCATTCTTTTGATCTGAGCTCATCCCACTGATGATCAGATCCTTGATTTCTAAATCTCCTGATGATGCAGTTTCCGATAGCGATATCTGACGCGGAGAATGGCACTCGTGAAATATACTTCTTTCCAGTAGTTTTCTCTAGAATATTGATATAAGATACCCACGTATATAAAAGTACAATTTCATGCGCATTTCCTTTATGATTTGCTGATGATTCAGCAATATCATTTAAATTTCCACGAGTAAATGTTAACGCTTTACATGTGCATATAAATTAGAATCCTTGTTCTGTGTCCGATTGGTTGGTTGCAAATAAAAGTTGTCTTGATGTATAAAAAACTAAGTTCACTGTTTTCTCACACCGAGGTAATTTTGAAATTCAGTCGGTTAGAATGAATAGTGGAAATGTTGGATGTGTAAAGTCAATTAAATATATGGGTATAATCTTGGATAATAATTTAAATTTCCGTGAACATATTGAATTTATCTGTAGTAAGATGTCTAAAAGTGAGGGAATTATGTCCAAAGTTATAGGCATATGTTACCACAGAAAATAGAGTTATCTGTCTATTATTCAATGATTTATCCTTATCTTAGTTATTGTATAGAATCCTTGTTTGAAGCAGCTAACTATCTGACAAATAGATTATTTATTCTGCAAAAAAGATGTGTAAGAATAATTATGGGGCCTGGCTATCTTGAGCACATGGATGCTTTCTTTAGAGAATTAGAATTTCTGAAATTAGATGATAGTTTCATTTGTAAAATTGGGTGCTATTTATTTAACTAAGAACTCTTAGTTTTGTCAAATTTGATGCTAACCTCTATATTTATATAAAACAAACATACTGATGAACGCTCCTAGTCTACTCGCAACAGGTATTACTTTAACTATCTATCATAAAACTAGTCCTGCACATCAATTAATTATAACGGGTGTAAAATATGGAATAAGTTGATCCTATCATTAAGAAAATAACTAATATAATTCATTCAATATATCTGGTTGCGGTAATCTAGAGGAATTATTTCTCACATATATCATACTGTTTTTATAATGTAACTAATGTAATTATATGAATGGACAAATTAACAGCGGACAAATTTTCCGGGGACGGATTTTCTAGTCACGCAATATTATATTAAATACCATGGACATAATTCATCTGTATCATGTCATTTTTGTCTGTAAAAAAAATCTAATATACAAAATACCTATGATTTCTTTGCATTTCACACGCAACATTTTTTAGTCTTTCGGGTCACCAGAAGAAATTGGAAACTTCAGCGCTGTTCGAATTATGACTATTGAAGGCAATTCCGAGATGGATTTTGTTGTTCGAATTGGATTGGTAGGAAAAGAGCGTGGAGACATTGTGTGCAGACCATAGGCTTTTTACTCCATTACGGTGACTGTATAGATAGGCCTATTTGGTTTGTATAGATAGACCTATTTGAACTGTATAGATAGGCTTATCTGGACTGTGTAGATGTGGACTGTATAGATAGGCATATCTGGAATGTATAAAATCTTAGATACGCCTATCTGGACTGTAAACATAGGCATGTTTGGACTGTATGGATATTTAGGCCTGATTAGTGCTTGTACTGTAGAGATACGCCTACCTGGACTGTATAGATACGCCTATTTCGACTGTATAGATAGGCCTATCAGGGCTATATTATAGATACACCAACCTGGACTGTATATATATAGGCCTGTCTGGAATGTATAGGTAGGCCTATGTGGACTGTATAAATAGGCTTATTTAGGCTGTATAGATAGGCCTACCTGGAAAGTAGAGATAGGCTTATTTGGGCAATATAGATATTCCTATTTGGGCAATATAGATATTCCTATTTGGGTTGTATAGATAGGTATGTTTGGACTGTATACATTGGACTATGTTGAGCCATATAATTCTTGCCTTTTCTGACACATATATAGGCAAATTTTATCATTACTCTCAGGCTTTTCAGACCTCTATTTTTAATGTTTGTTGAATGTATTTGATTTGGTGTTTTATTGATAGAAAACACTGATTTAACTTATATGTAGATTTTTTAAGACTTTCATAGTTTCGAAAGATAACCTATTTTAAATATATCACAAGAGATACAAATTGAGAAGTTAACATGTAATTAAAATTCTCCTTTAATTGTTTCTTTCTTCTTTTGGAATCTTTCATTTTTTATTATAAAATAGCATTAAAATATTATGTAAAATTGAATTTTCTGTTATAACCAATATTTATTGTTAGTAAATATTATGAAGAGTTATCAATTAAATTCATCTTATAGAGTCCTATTTCAAGAAAACAATTTTGTTCTTATAATATTTCGTCTTAATACCTTGTTCAGTATACACTTCAAACTAACTGAATAGGATAAAAAATAGCATCATGGACATTGTATAAATAGTTCAAAAGTATCTGCCTGTCTAGATAATGACGATGCTATGAGATCGCCATTTATTTTTGCTGATGTCAGGGAAATTCTTTTTCCTTATCTTTTCCTCAATTTCTGTCCAGTTTGGTTTTAAGGAAACATTTCGGGACTACATATTGTGATCCTTCTTGCAAGCATATATGACAAAGATGAATTGAAGAGAAATCTTGGTTTACGAATTCATATGTTTTCGGTGATATGCAGTTTTCGAATGTCATAATCAATAACTTGAAATAGAGTAAATCTCAATTCTGTCCCATGGATTCTGAAAAACTGTCAGTTTCAATTTTGTTACGATATTTACACAGTTTTAATAGGTTTTTTATGAGCATTTTACGGAATCAGCGTCAATGGAATTTATTTTTTGGTTTTAGTTGGCTTCACTGACTACCTTTCAAAAAGTAAAAACTGGCAAAATATTCTCGAACAAATCATCTAATTTCTTAATCAACTGATAGCAAGACAGTAACATATACCAGGAATAACTTGGATTACATTGAACGTTTAAAATATGTTTCTAATTATGCAAAACTGGCTGTCTATTCTATCTGAACATCTACAAACACTGTGAACACAGCCAGTCAATTTACAAGACATGAATACTCTCAGAGACTAATTGCCTGCTCAACACATTGGCATTAAATTGACAGTGTGAGTCTTGCTAGCCAATCATCTGTAAACTCAGTGTGTGTTCTGCCCGCAAACACAAGTACGGACTTACTACAACAAATGACAATTTGGTGAACGGTTAGTTGCTGGATGTTAGCCTTTCACTGCAGGCATATTATTAACAGTAAATGATGGCTGATTTACATGATGTCTCCATTAAATCATAAGTAAAACAAATAAGTAAAAAGAAAGAATTTGAAAATAATTCTTTTCCTATCCATTTGCATTAATAATCTAACCTTAAGATAAATGAAGGGTAAAAGTGCGAGAAATCCCTTATGATCACATGTCAAATTCAAATTTAATTAAAGTGAAATTAAATTTTCTGGTTCAATTTTGTATTCTTCTAATCAATTGCATACACATATGACACAAAGCAGTGAAGAAATGAGTTTGAAGGAATTATTATAAATCTGCAACATGGTTACAGTACAGATAGGCCCCGCTTTAATTACCAAATTACGACTCAGTTTAATTACCAAACGGTAATTAAAGCGAGGAGAATTAAAAAGAGATATATAATTGTCACTCCTTGATTATGCATCTCATTTTCTAAGAGTTAAAATGAAAGAAAATTTGTTT
>CANNZV010002656.1:92090-173028 GCA_947561585.1 Caprella mutica | reverse complement strand
ATATTATAGTGTTCTTGCATCTATCATATAAATATCCATCCTTTAGATTTGATTTGTAACAACTAAATGTCATCAGTTTCAGATTGCATTTTATTGAAACAAACTGCAGTCCAACCATGAAATTCAGGGAAAAATTTAACCTAAATTAAAAAACAGTGTAACTAAATTGCTTATTATTAGGTATTGTAATTTTTTCTAACGATGCTAACCAATTCAGTTGATTTTAAAGAACTCCCTGACCCTTATTATAATCACCATGGTAACGTAGGTATATTTTAGTAGAAACACAATAGTCGGGAAAAGAATCTACCGTCATTAAAATCTGTCACAAATATAACTTGATATTTTATTCATCTTAGCTCAAGAATAAAATCTCGGATCACATATCATCTGAAATGAAAATTTCGAAAAAAAATATGCAAAAAATATTAATTTGAAAATACTATATGTGAAATAATATTTAATTCCCATATTTCTATATTTGATTAAATGTCTAACTAATTAAATCTAGATTATAGATAAAAATTTGATATGAAATTCGTAATATTTTCGGGATAACTAAAATGCACCTAATTTTTCTAGATTAGAATTATACAGTAACTCTCATGAATTTAACTATATTTAAGATGTTCATAACTGCTGATGTGAAAGTTTATCCTAGGAAATATGATATCATAATTAAATTAAACTGTTTTAATGTGTGAGTGCTTCTATGAATAGATGCATTTCATATGTTGATAGGGATAAAATAATATCAGAGAAAAGAGTCACTGTGATGATGTACTATCAGAGAAAAGAGTCACTGTGATGATGTACTATCAGAGAAAAGAGTCACTGTGATGATGTACTATCAGAGAAAAGAGTTACTGTGATGATGTACTATCAGAGAAAAGAGTCACTGTGATGATGTACTATCAGAGAAAAGAGTCACTGTGATGATGCACTATCAGAGAAAAGAGTCACTGTGATGATGTACTATCAGAGAAAAGAGTCACTGTGATGATGCACTATCAGAGAAAAGAGTCACTGTGATGATGCACTATCAGAGAAAAGAGTCACTGTGATGATGCACTATCAGAGAAAAGAGTCACTGTGATGATGCACTATCAAAGAAAAGAGTCACTGTGATGATGTACTATCAGAGAAAAGAGTCACTGTGATGATGTACTATCAGAGAAAAGAGTCACTGTGATGATGTACTATCAGAGAAAAGAGTCACTGTGATTGATGTACTATCAGAGAAAAGAGTCACTGTGATGATCTACTATCAGAGAAAAGAGTCACTGTGATGATGTACTATCAGAGAAAAGAGTCACTGTGATGATGTACTATCAGAGAAAAGAGTCACTGTGATGATGTACTATCAGAGAAAAGAGTCACTGTGATGATGTACTATCAGAGAAAAGAGTCACTGTGATGATGTACTGTCAGAGAAAAGAGTCACTGTGATGATGTACTATCAGAGAAAAGAGTCACTGTGATGATGTACTATCAGAGAAAAGAGTCACTGTGATGATGTACTATCAGAGAAAGAGTCACTGTGATGATGTACTATCAGAGAAAAGAGTCACTGTGATGATGTACTATCAGAGAAAAGAGTCACTGTGATGATGTACTATCAGAGAAAAGAGTCACTGTAATGTACTATCAGAGAAAAGAGTCACTGTGATGATGTACTATCAGAAAAAAAAAACACTGCATTCCCATGATGTTATTTTTTCCAATCACAGTTCTCTAGTTTTCTACTATTTTCAAATCACACAATTTTATTTTCATGTACTCAGACAAATTTTAAAATATCTATAAGCATTACAATTAGTTGATTTTTAGAATTTGTGTCTGTTGAAAAAATCATCACATATACTATTTCTTTTGGACTCGTACTTTAGATCCAAAACTTCTCCCAGAGAAATTATCCAATCATAGAATATAATTCTCCTGAAAGAGTGCCTGCAATGTATTTCAAAGTCTCATTAAGATGAGTCAAAAGTTTGAATCTTACTTTTGCTGTATGGCGCGTTAAAGCAATCACCATTTCGATCACTCTGAATTCATCTCATAATAAGTGAAGATAATATGGTATAGACTAAGCTTTAAGTATCATTTGTTCGAGATAGTTTGGAAATTATTATCACCATGCATTTCTTACAGTTAGAGATGAATTATGTCCATATTGAGTAAGGTTAAATATGGTTCATGTAGACTATAATACAAATTGAATATTCTTTGTTGTAGTAAAATATATATAAATGCGTTTTAATATAATGATATAAATGAGTCTCTGCATGATGATAATTTTACAAATTTCTGTTTTCTTATTTTATGATTTTTTAAATTTGAAAAAAAAATTATCATGTACCCAGACTAATTATAAAATATTTACAAGTATGGAAATTAGTTAACATATGTATTTGTACGTGTGAAATTTGTAAACTGCCAAATAATCAATACATATACCCTTCCTTTGATTGTACATTTCTCCAACCAAAATACAAATCAAGAAAATTAATTCAGCTAAAAATTACAACCCTATATTTCACACCAATAACGCAAAGATGCAATATACAGGCCTCATCTCATTGCACCCAAACAGCTTCAAATAAGTCCTGGTTTCTCTCTATATTTTCTTCCATGGTATTGCTCAGAAGTAAACAATATCATTGTCAGGAACTCAATAATTCTACTGAATCAACAGAAGTGACAACAATCTGCAGATATCTCTATTTTTATTGTCAAATCCTAGCTGGAGAATAGATGTTACCTATAGACAATTCCACGTGATATGATACCAAGCTGTCGACTGCATGTACTGTCAGAGTGAAATGTAGGTGTGTGATTTTGAACAATTTTCAAATTTCACATTTCAAATGATAAACTTTACTAATTGTGATTCCATTAATTATTTTAAAAGTAGTTGGGAATATGACGACAATTAGAAAATAATCTTGTAAGCTTGTAAAAATGGAAATTAATAAATTATCATGAAAATGACTTCATCAAATTATATATGATAGTTCATTATTATGCCCAAAATAACCAGTCACTGTATCATCATTATAAAGAAAAACATAGCCATGTAGCATGAAGGAAAAATATCTCATAAAAGTATACTCAGGGACAAATAACTAAGTTTGTGCGGTACTCCCCTAGAGTGGCTACAGAAAGTTATACTGTAGCCACTCTAGGGAGTACCGCACAAACTTAGTTATTTGTCCCTGAGTATATTTTATGATTTTTTAAATTTGAAAAAAAAATTATCATGTACCCAGACTAATTATAAAATATTTACAAGTATGGAAATTAGTTAACATATGTATTTGTACGTGTGAAATTTGTAAACTGCCAAATAATCAATACATATACCCTTCCTTTGATTGTACATTTCTCCAACCAAATACAAATCAAGAAAATTATTCAGCTAAAAATTACAACCCTATATTTCACACCAATAACGCAAAGATGCAATATACAGGCCTCATCTCATTGCACCCAAACAGCTTCAAATAAGTCCTGGTTTCTCTCTATATTTTCTTCCATGGTATTGCTCAGAAGTAAACAATATCATTGTCAGGAACTCAATTAATTCTACTGAATCAACAGAAGTGACAACAATCTGCAGATATCTCTATTTTTATTGTCAAATCCTAGCTGGAGAATAGATGTTACCTATAGACAATTCCACGTGATATGATACCAAGCTGTCGACTGCATGTACTGTCAGAGTGAAATGTAGGTGTGTGATTTTGAACAATTTTCAAATTTCACATTTCAAATGATAAACTTTACTAATTGTGATTCCATTAATTATTTTAAAAGTAGTTGGGAATATGACGACAATTAGAAAATAATCTTGTAAGCTTGTAAAAATGGAAATTAATAAATTATCATGAAAATGACTTCATCAAATTATATATGATAGTTCATTATTATGCCCAAAATAACCAGTCACTGTATCATCATTATAAAGAAAAACATAGCCATGTAGCATGAAGGAAAAATATCTCATAAAAGTATACTCAGGGACAAATAACTAAGTTTGTGCGGTACTCCCTAGAGTGGCTACAGAAAGTTATACTGTAGCGGATAGTCTACTCAATAACGGTTGTCTATTCTTGCTGAAAGTAGTCCAGGGACTTCTACTATATGTGCTAAGGGCTATGATAACTTTGCAGTGTTATGTAACATATAAAGCAGTTATATACAAATACTAATGTTTTAATGTATTATGTTTCAAGACAAAAAGTGCATCAAAAGTTATATTCACAATCAATTTTTCCACATTTGAATCTGTATTATAATTTTTAAGCAAATGATAAAAAAATTGAACATTTTTTAATAAATTCAATCAAATCAAAGCTTATTGATCTGAACTGCGGAAAAATTATTATGAGACAAATTAAAGTTTAATTTAATAATATTCTTCCACTTTGCTTACTCCAAAATATTTCATGTTTGCATGGAACAAGTCCATAGACTAAAGACTAGTTTATCAGACAAGTTTAGAAATTAATGATACCTGTAACTGTCACGGTGCTATAAAGTATCCCCCAATTTGTTCCGTCACTCTGACATTCATAAATTAATGTTCAGTGGTTAGGCTTAAAGAGAGTATATTTGGAAAAAAATTCTGATGTCTGAACTTGGTGTAATGTGTCGTTAAGGGACCAGAAGTTCCTAACGAGAGATGTTATGTGGCTGATTTTTTTTCGTGAACTTCGGATTGTGTTGTCTGAGGGTCGTTGGTATAATGATTGTTTGTTTTTTGAGAGTTTTATGGAGTTTGTGTTAGTCTATTTAATATGTTCGTTAGAAGGATTAGTCTCAATTTAATAAAATAGAGCAAACAATTAAAATAAATGTAGAAAGCTTGGTTAAGAGTCGATTAAATACAGAAAAAAGATGAAATTGATATCAGTTTTGGTGTTTTTCTAGTAAGATAAGCTTTTATATTTTTTTGAAAAGATTTTATAGGTATTATTCATATAGCTTAGAATAAAATTTTGCTTTCTCTTCTCTTTCTCTTCTTCAATGGGTATCTTTCATTATTCAATAAAGATAATCATTTGATAAAAACAGGTTGAAGTGCAGAAATGAATCTTCTTTTAGTTGTTTAGATACCTAGTTATATGGTATAAAATAAACGTTTCTTTTAATGAACATAATCCATTTTGAACATTCTTGCTTTTTTTATTATAAATTTTAAATGAATCAAATCGTTCGAAGACATCCATATCGAAAAATTAAGGTGGGAGTTATATATGATTCAGTATCTTAATCTTCGGTGATCTGACCATAATTCCAATACATATAACATATGTTTAAAATCTCCCTTTCACGGCATATATCGCAATGAAGAACGTAGTTATTTCGAGTATTTTTGAATGAATATATAGAATTGGGCCACCTCAAAAATATGTGTACTTCGAACATCGATCCAATACAACTGAAAGCCTGTGGACTCGAATCAGAATTCGAACAGAAACGATAAAGTGGAAAGAAGTGGATGGAAACAGATATACGGAGAACTTGATGATGATGATGTGTTGGAAATAATGTGATGACTTTATTGGTGAAGATTGATGTTTGCATATGAATAAGTTGTTTAATATAATTATTTAGAGTTAATTTAGATAAAATTTAATCTGAATTTATTTTAACTGAACACTATTATAAATAGTTTAATTTATTCTAATAGGATCTTTTTGAATTTTTCTGAAATCTGAAGAAATATTTTTAATTCATTTTGGGAGAAAATCATATAAACATTGCAAGTGTTTGACCTTCTGTTTTATTTTCATATCATTTAGAATCTAATATAAAATATCATTATTTTATTAACTTACAAATTCAGCAGTAGCTACTTTAAAAAGTGACTTCCAAAGAAACCACAATTCTCTCAGTCTGTTATCAAATGTTGCGAGTAGCTAAATCATTTGAATGGTGTTAGGTGAGGTTCTTTTGGTGCAGAATTGGATCTCTGGCAACCTCATTACACGCTCCCATCTGCCATTATTGCCAATTTAATGCAGTGGAGAGCCAATGATTTGGGCCTAAGAGTTCGCGCCTCTACAATCCAATTGGAATCGACAAAACAAGTACTGTGGAATTGCCTTCAATAGTCATAACTGGAGTATCTGTATGAGAGAGGATATTGAAATAACGGAAAATGAATATTGTTTTCCTCAGGTTTTCCTCTAAGAAATGATTAACTCTTCGGTTTCAGTTGAAAAAATAATTTAGAAGATAGTACTTAGGATTTAAAGGTTAAATCTCTCTATTTTTGATGGTAGTATTAAAAGTGAAAATCACCCAATATTTTAGTTAATTAAATTGCCGCAAAATACAAATTGGCTATTATTGTGATGAATATTATTTACTGTATCAAATAAATGTTGATATTTCGAACATAAAATTAGAAGAAAACACTAGTATTACGACTGTAGTTAAACATTAATATTACCAGCATATCCATGTTATTAATTGTATAATACTGTTATTTAAGAATCCACACATGTTTCAAACTTTCAGATTTATCATACAGTTAATAATCATTTTTTGGCAGTAGTGACTGTATAGCTAATTCTACATACGTTCACCTATTTTATTACTAAATATAATTTATTCGAATTCAGAGCTGGAACGAGTTTTCAAACGGTTCAAAAGCTCGTCCCCGGAGAATTTCTCAATACTTTGTTAATTAGTGGTGAATAAATTATGTAGCGAGAGAAAAATCAGAAAATGCATCCATAAAAACGTTTGCTAATTACCTGCGGTAAGTCGCGGTGGAATATTTCTCCCGTCGCTGCATAATGTCGTAAGAAACACCGTAAAAGTACCAATAATGAGTAAAAAGTTCCTTATCAAGTTTGGAAAGGAGGGTGATTATTTTTAATCAAAAGCTCCTCCTCCTCCACTCCGTTCTTTCCGATGGAAGAACGAGAAAAACTGAAGAATTATTATGTATTATAATGAAGATTCTTTGAGCTACTAGGAGTTTTACGCTCTATTATTACAGGATAAATGAAATGTGAATTTAATATCTAATATACCTGACAGAGAGCATTGGGACACATTTGAAATCTTGTAACGAAATAATGTTCTTAATAATACAGTCGATAAAATTTTGTTTTATTTGGTATTATATCATTATAAATTTTCTTATTTTTCAAATGTAACTGTTATACTTATCTAATTAAAAAAAGTATGATATGAGTTTATTGCAACGTTTCTTATATATTTACTATTATAATACTAAAATTAGATCATGATTAATATTCCAACCTTTAATAGTACCAATTATCCAAAACAAAGACTTAGTTCTGGTCCAATGATGATAATAAAGGCAAACGTCTGATACTTACCACGTAACTGGATTACGTTTCACCATACGTAAAAGCATGGCATGGCGGAGCACGGACTGTCCTAGGCCTTACATACCAACTGAGTTGATTTTGGTGGAGGAGAATGCAAGAGCGTGTCCTGCATACCAAATCACTGGCAACGTCAGCACTCTGCCCACTGAAATGAAGGAATCAAATGGGATTAATGTTGAAATGGAAGTGTTGCAGATCCTCTGGAATATACAAGAGAAAACCTGCATGAGACCTAACTGTGGATGGGGAGAATTCGCATCAGTGCCTAATTGGGATTAGATTAGTACAGTTAGTTTGCATTTTGTTATTGTTAAAGTATATATTTTGATTTTAGAGCTATCGAGTAGATATGAATTTAAAAATGACGATAAGTACAGAATTCAGTGCGAAAGAGAGAGTGATTGAGAGTGTGTGTTGGAGAGGGAGGGAGAGGAAGGGAGTGAGAAAAAGAGAACGTGGGTAGTTGAGAGTAATTGAGTTCGTTAGGACAGCACGGTAGGTGTCATTCTTCATTCGGTTAAATTACTCAACTAAATGACACCAGCGTTCGCTCTCCTCTTCTTCTGACTCTTTCTGCCTGCGGTGATATATATTTCATGATAAAAATGTTGTCACTTTTTGTCTATTGGGAATAGAAATTTCGTTAACAAAAGTGTATTATTTAGTATGATGAACGATTCTTAAATAAGCTACATTAATTTAGTGGTTGTTTTAACATCTGCTTTGGAAATTAATATCACTGACATCAAATTAACTTTATACATTAACTATATACTCGTGAAAATTTCACGTAATTTGGAAATAAGCAAATAGGTTTTGGGTTGGGTCTAATCAACCAATTTGTCTTAGTCTGTTTGAGACATTTAATGACGGACTGATTGTACTTTAATATATAGATTTTCACTTAATATATCCTTGCCAACATTACTTTGATTTACAGAACCTTCTTTATGTGCTATTGATAGAATATCAGCTTAACCCATTTCTTTGAGACGGACTTACCGACTGACACTGGCTTCATTTATGATAATACATTCTGTAAATAGATTATTGTCATTCATAAATATCATCTTGGTCACACTAGTGTGATTTACACCAACTTTATGAGGTGCTATTGATGAAATGTATGTTTAAACCGTTTGTGACGGACAAACAGACGACTAAGCTATAATTTAGCTCCACAGTCTCGCCCACAGTCGTCTGTATATCATTTTCCCTACCTACACTTACCTCACCTACAATTTCTCCATCTTCCTTTCCACGCACCTTCACATAACCCACCTTTCATATCCCGTCACCATCACTTTCTCCGCAAACTCTTCTCCCCTCTCCTTCACTTTTCTTACCTCCAATTCCCCCATCTACACTTCCATTACTTTCAATTCTTCCATATACACTTCCCCCATCATCACTTCCACTACCTACATTTCTACCTCCTTCACTTATTTTACCTTCACTTCCCCTATCTACCTTTCCTTCGACTTAA
This sequence comes from Caprella mutica, assembly GCA_947561585.1. Classification (NCBI taxonomy): domain Eukaryota; kingdom Metazoa; phylum Arthropoda; class Malacostraca; order Amphipoda; family Caprellidae; genus Caprella; species Caprella mutica. Next base: position 164,169 of record CANNZV010002656.1, on the reverse strand, counting down.
CTTTCCCCTACCTACACTTCATCCACCTTCACTTCTCATCATGTTTATCGAATTTGCTTATTTCTAATTACTGAAAGCGTAACGGAACTAAGAAAGGAACAAGCAGAATTTTAATAAGTTCCTTCATCATTAATCTGTAAAACATCCCCAGTAGGAAAAGAATACCCCGGCGGAAAAATTCCCTTGCGGAAAAGATCCCCCGGAAAAAATTCCCCCGATAAAATCCTCCATGAAAACCTGTTTGTGTCCAATTTTTATATTGATATTTGCAAATATCGCTAGTTTTAATCATAGGGATATATATATAATTTTAATCAAGCTTAGCGCCTAATAAGAAACTTTCAATTTATGAGATGTACAGTCACTGCCTCTAGACTCGTAAAGTGTAGAAGATAGAGAATAGTTAACTTTTAAATATGTTCAATTTTCGATATAATATTATACGAAATTTTTCCTGCATCTGTTTATGTTCAATCATTTTATATAGCTAAAATCATTTTATTTCTGCATCGTTTATTCGAATAATACCTTAATGGCATCGTTTGAACATTTATGGGCCTTATTTGCCTATTAATCATTTACTAACAGTCTATATTTCAAACTAGTCTCATTCTCCAATGTGTATATAATATATATATCTTATATGTATGTATGCCGTATGGTTAATTAAATGCTACAAATACCTGAGGTATAGATGACTGTAATAAAATTTTAAATGGGTAAATCTTCTATCCCAAAGCTTCTCGTAATATAACAATCAATTCAGGAATTTTGCTTAGAGCAACTTGGTGCTGGTAACACCTATATTTAAAGAATCACAAATAATGAAATTTTTTGATTAGACTGTTCAATGTAGTAGAAAAATATGACGAATATAGTTCAATTAGTCTACTATAGACTACAACAAGGCCATAGCAAACAACTTAAGCTTTTAGTTTTGTATAGCGTATTTACAATTCTCAGATTTTAAGTGATGTTAGATAACTACATTCTAACAACTTTATACTTGTTTAATGTTTACTCGAACTGTTTTAATTTGATACTTTAAGTACATGCTTTTCTATATGTTATTTTTTTATTACTCTTTTTGTAGGTATTTTAGGGGAAAATGGATTAATATAGGTAATACATGTTCTATTTTTGACATGTTTTCTTTCTCGTGGGATTTCTTCCTCGGAGGATTTCTTCCTCAAGGGATTTTTTTGGGGGTTGGCCTTTTTCCGAGGGGAATTTTTCCTAGACCCGTTCATCGTGATGACTTGTGGTAATAAATCTTATATTTATTTCAATAAATAGAACGGAGCATTTAAAATTTTTGAATAAACTATAATTTATTCATTAATCTTAAATATAGGCTTATGACATGGACCGTACAGTGATATTCTTTAGCCCGACCATAATTAAGCTATGGGCAGTGAATCAGAACATTTAAATCGATAAGTTGAGTTCATACGTCCAAACCATATAGAACAAAATAATAATATTGACTAGCATTTTAATTAACAAATATTCAAAATCCCCAAAATCAATCGTCTTTTCCAATTGAATTTGCACAATATATGCCAAAATCATATATATGCAAAAAAAATCACACTATATGCAATACAGGCCAAAATCATAGCTGTGGTGAAAAAATAAAATTTCTTCCCGGATGATGATGTAAAAAAGTGATTAATTACGTTTTGATTAATGAATGCAATGATTAATGACAAATATGATGAATTACTGTGGACTATGTATTCACATTTCAAGGATTTCATGAATGTTCAGTTGTTTTCGACATTATTTGGTTCTATTGTGAAGTTCGAATTGGAAGCATAATCAAATAATTAATTGAATTTTTTTTAAGAAATCATATTTTATATAATCTACCCATAATGAAACCTGAATAAATATATAACATATTGTACAATCTTACACATTAGAAATTATTAAAAATGATTAAATCAATATTCATGTAACACTATACACTATTATCATAGGATATTATACGAGTCTTAGAATACATAATTCATAATATTGCATTCACGGAATAGCATTTCTAATAACTGATCAAAGCTGATATATTTCCTTTTAAATTAATGTGAGTAATGGTTACACACGCCTCTATTTAGATTATTAACATTTAACAAATCAACGAAGTGCTTTGCCATATTTTTATTTTCGAATCTTTGAGTTTATCATTTGCATTAATATCATATGAATTAATTTTAATAATGTGACTTTGATATATGTAGACACTTCAGTTAAAGTAATGATTTTTCAAAAATTAGATATCGAGAATATTCCATAAATTTAACAGTCAATTGAATATGTTTCTTGTAATAATTATTTTCTTTCAATTATGGAAGAAATAATAAAAAAAGTATCTTTTCAGAATAAATTTACCCAAGAATTTAGACTATCGCTATTTGTCATTATTGATTTTTGAATTAGTTTATGTTATGTTGATTTTAATTATTTTAACCCCTACGTATATAGTTGGCAGATTGCTGTTCACTTTAAATTCCTATGTATATGAATTATTTCAAGAGTCTTCGATTTAATTTTCATTCATATGACTTTTGTCCCAAAAATATCTTCTCTCTATCGGATATAGAATCATTTCTTTGTGAAATTCCATTCGTGAATAATAACTCCAAAATGTTAAATGCATTTCCATATTCACACCGTCTTTCTTGCTGGACACTGTCAGCCAGTCAGCCAACCGTGTCGGTTGCATTGGCTTGCATCTGTGCACTGTGTGCAGTACCTATCGATTATTTGTGTCATGTGGTTGTGTGCAACATGTCTCGGCCTCGCGGGTTGACTGAGTTTCAGATTGATCGGCTATACTGTTTGCTCGAAGATTACCGAAATGCGAGTTTGACCAATCAAATATTATATCAAATGAAGATATTCCCCATTTATTCTTTTTCCTATTCAACTGTCAGTAATTCATTTCTGTAGATCACTATTAGGTAAATATTCTAATTCAACTTTTACATCAATAGAACAATCACCGATAATATGTGCCAGTGAATTATAACTATTTCACCACGATACAACATCTCATCGTGTCCAGACTCTGTATCAGTACACAATACTACATACGCATGCCTTGAATACCTACTTTAGTTAAGTCCACATTAGTTCATCTCTCTGCGCGTGTGTGTTTCTTAGCGCGCTAACTAGGGGAGGGGGGAGGTGCCGTTAGCCAACTGGCTGAGTGTGCGTGAATGGCTTATTAGAATGTGATAACATTACTCTGTAAGTAATCGCCTATTATTAAAAATTTACCAGATGTATCTGCTAGTATTTCCTTACACATTGTCTTGATGTATTAGGCTATGTCTCTAGCGATTTTTAAACGAATTTATAAAATATTTTTCAAAATATAAGAGAATCAATGAAAGTGGGTATCCGTCTGCCCAACCGTGAATCTACCGTACCTAAAAGTAGCGGTTAAATTGCGGTTTTCCAACGAAATAACGGATTTTCCAATTTATATAATTAGATTTTTTTCGCAGAATTACAATACATAACTACGGAATGTATTTGAAATATTTTTTGAAAACTGTTAGAAAATGGAGAATCTTACCATTGATATTTCAATATATTAAATCTTACTAAATAAAACTTAAATATAGGTCGGTGAAAATCATTTCTTGTGATGTATTCGGTATTTTCTTCGTTGAATTCTTGCAAGCTGAGTAACGAATTTGGTGAAGCGAAAGGAATTAAATTTCAGCGGAGGAAGTGACTCAAGATGATCTGAGAGTAAATTGGTGGTCGAATGGAGGAGCAGACTCAATTATGCTAATGAAATAATAGTCGAATTAAAAGCCTCTGGTAATTGTGCAAATTGAAATGGCAGTGTTAGCTTTCCAGACTCAAAATGGATTAATGAAGGACCTAATTGAATTGTCATGACTGGAATGATGTTGTTTGGTTATGAAATTCATTTGGAATACAAGACTACTCTGAGGTAAATTAAATAATAACATTGTCTTCTAACAGAACTATATTTGGTGAGGAAGTTCCTAGTTAGGAGTCGGCTCTACATTATTTTCATTTATTATTATTTTACCTTTTTTTGATTGGTATACATGATACACCTCCAAATGTAATGGTTATGAATTAGAATACAAATTTAAAATGATTATTATATAACTTTTATGATAGAAAATGTGTAACAACTGATAATTGACAACCAAATTGTCAATTATCACAGGATTAAATGAAGAAAATTTGATCGAGTGATCATTGAAATTCTAGACTAAAATAGGCATAAAAACTATTGTCAATAGAATGTTCTTTAGTAATTAATGATTGAAAATAAATATGATATATTCATTACCAATGTAATAGTAGAGTAAATAGTATTAAGTATATAAGCTTCTGCAAGAAAAGGATTGAATTAAATAACCCTTTTTTAGCAAAATTTGTTTCTTTCATACGGTAATTTTCATAATCTGATATAAATACATACAAAATAAAAAATCATTGAAAAGGGATGTATAATTTACGACTATATTTAATGAACGTTGATTATTTTGAAGGAATGAATAAAAATTTCGGAAGAAACTACTGATTATATTAGATTCTATATACTAAAAATTCACCCGTCAATACTGTAAATATTCCTCTGACTGAATCCCATTAGTTCATATCACAAAATGCCATTAATTCTAGCGCCTCTAAATGGTTTAGCAACTTCACCTTAATCCTATTTGATTCCTTCATCCCATAGCATCTGGAGGTGACGCGTCCTACCAATTATCCTGCAGAATAACTCTTAGTCTCCTCTTCGACTGTGCAGTGCAGAATAACTCTTAGTCTCCTCTCCGACACTGCAGAATAAGTCTTAGTCTCCTCTTCGACTGTGCAGAAGTCTTAGTCTCCTCTCTGACCCTGCAGAATAACTCTTAGTCTCCTCTCCGACACTGCAGAATAACTCTTAGTCTCCTCTTCGACTGTGCAGAAGTCTTAGTCTCCTCTCTAGCCCTGCAGAAAAACTCTTAGTCTCCTCTCCGACACTGCAGAATAACTCTTAGTCTCCTCTTTGACTGTGCAGAAGTTCTAGTCTGCTCTTCGACTGTGCAGAAGTCTTAGTCTCCTCTTCGACTGTGCAGAATTCTTAGTGTCCTCTTCGACTGTGCAGAAATCCTAGGCTCCTCTTCGACTGTACAGAAATCTAAGTCTCCTCTTCAACTGTGCAGAGATCCTAGTCTCCTCTTCGACTGCGCAGAAGTCTTAGTCTCTTCTCCGACTGATCAGAACACCTCTTAGCCTAATGTTCGACTGTGCAGAACTCCTCTTATCCTAATGTTTAACCGTGCAGAACTCATCTTAGCCTAATGTTCGACTGTGCAGAACTCCTCTTATCCTAATGTTCGACTGTGCAGAACTCCTCTTAGGGTCTTCTTCGACTGTGGAGGCTACAGAGGATATTGTGTGCAAATTAACTGCTAAATCTCAAAACTGCAAGTTCTACTTCCACATTTTGACGTTAGATGATTGTTGTAACACATTATTATTCTTACTTTCTATATTTATACTTTCCTTCTCTTTTTAATTTCAATCTTCCGTCGGTGATATGGCCTTTGGTTCCAAAATAGACGTTATACCCTTCATATATTAATTAAGTATATAATAAATTGTATAAATTGTAATTAAACTATTTAGCCAATTTGGTTAGAGAAATTATAATAGAAATTTTATTTCAATTTGTAATCCGTATTGAATATACCTATACAGTGTCTTACATATAACCAAATTATATCCTTCAATATTACTTAACTATCCTCACTCAGACCAATTAACTGGAAATAGATGACTTAATAATATAGTCATTATTGAGAACTTTTCTCTGGCATATTATAATGTTACTATAGTTTGAAGACAGGAGCTGGAATTTAACGGTGATATTGGAACACTAAATAATACTATGGAGATCTGGAGCATTTAATTAGCAATATGCCTAATTAGGTATCTTCAGCCAATTTATGAGAAGCTGCTACTGTTCATTATGAGAAGACTGCTACTGTTCATTATGAGAAGACTGCTATGGTTCATTATGAGAAGACTGCTACTGTTCATTATGAGGAGACTGTTACTGTTCATTATGAGAAGACTACTACTGTTCATTATGAGAAGACTGCTACTGCTCATTATGAGAAGACTGCTACTGTTCATTATGAGAAGACTGCTATGGTTCATTATGAGAAGACTGCTACTGTTCATTATGAGAAGACTGCTACTGTTCATTATGAGAAGACTGCTACTGTTCATTATGAGGAGACTGCTACTGTTTATTATGAGAAGACTGCTACTGTTTATTATGAGGAGACTGCTACTGTTTATTATGAGAAGACTGCTATGGTTCATTATGAGAAGACTGCTACTGTTCATTATGAGAAGACTATTACTGTTCATTATGAGAAGACTACTACTGTTCATTATGAGAAGACTGTTACTGTTCATTATGAGGAGAGTGCTACTGTTCATTATGAGGAGACTGTTACTGTTCATTATGAGAAGACTACTACTGTTCATTATGAGAAGACTGCCACTGCTCATTATGAGAAGATTGTTACTGCTCATTATGAGAAGACTGCTACTGTTCATTATGAGAAGACTGCTACTGCTCATTATGAGAAGATTGTTACTGCTCATTATGAGAAGAATACTACTGTTCATTATGAGAAGACTGCTACTGTTCATTATGAGAAGACTGCTACTGTTCATTATGAGAAGACTGATACTACTCTTTACGAATCATAATAATTATTTTGTTAATTTTAAAACACATTTATAGATTATAAATATTTTAGGTAAAGTTTTGATTATTATTCTTATTACTATTTATTTATATATAAAATAAATCCAATTTAAATATTCATGATGAGTCCAAATGTAAATAACTGTTACTTCAAAACGATACAACTTAAGTAATTAATTCGGTAAAACTTTATCTTATATCAAATCACTTAATAAAATAACTCAGTCATCATTTTGTCGTAACATCAATTTAAGATATTAGGTTGACGGAGACTGATCAGATTACGTAAATTCTCTTCAGATTTTTCTTCACTCTCACTAATTTCATTGAGGAAATTGAGGCCTGAAATCATTCTCCTCCATTCTCACCATTTCCTTCTTCAGTTTTTGTGTGTTGAGTTTGATGATAAAATGGAATCGGAAAGAATGATGTTGTAATTTAAGGTAATTCGTATTTAATTTTATTACAACAAACTTTTATAACTAATTGTAATATTCTACTTTTTTAATTAAAAAATAAGAGACTAATTACACGTCTTAATATTTTCTTAATAATCTACATTACATTTTCAATTTTAATTGTATTTATGTACGGTTATTAGTGTCTCCATAATATATATTAAAAATAATATACAATGTATAGTGTAATGGATCTTTACGGTTGTATTTAATTTATTTGTTTAAATTTTAATTGAAGAGGAGAGGAAAATAATAGCTCAGTATCTGTATATTGATAAGAAAACCCAATTGGAATGATCTGAAGAAACTGTAAAAATGAAATTAAGTCTAGGGTATTTACTAATAATATTTGATTTACTTTTTTTTCAATTATCAGTTTATTTGTTGTCAAAATATAGAATAAAAGGTGATTGTTTTGAAATATATTTTAAAATTAATGCCTTAGAAAAAATATAGCAAATTTATCCTTCATTTAAATAAAATAAAGCCACGAATAAAGACTGTTATTTACATTTTTTTTCTTTTCTATAATAACTTCTACTGCATTAATATTGTCTAACTAACTTTTAAAAGAGGTAATCTAGTTAAATTTTCATTAATATCATATATAATTTTTTCCAGAAAAATGTAGTTAAGCTCACATTTTTTATTATAAACATTCAACATGAACTCACAATAGTTAACACACTTTACAAACTATCTGAACAGTCTTATTACCGACCACTCTTATTATTAAACACCTGCAGCTATAACCAACTGAAGATTCCCACGTGCATATCCGTACACACGTGTGCGTGCATCTGTGTGTGCATGTACATGTCCGTATAAATAACTGTGTACAAAATGCTTCACAGTCAGTGTTTCGCGCGAGCTGAGCAGAGAGGTTGTGCCTCTCCCTCACTCCGCTCTAGCGTAACTTTTCTGGTTCTGATAGTGTGAGGACTGGGCAGCTGTTACTATCCTTTGGAAAACCCTGTACTTTCGTGTAAATTAACTAATTGCAAGGGATATTAATAATTGAAAATGATATCTTAAAATATAGGTTTGTGCTTTTTTATGTAGGATTTTTATTTTTCTTACATTATTTCTTCTATAAGACGAGTAATCTCGTACATAGAATTGAATTTAATCAGAATGATAAATTATATGAAATATTATCATTCTAAATATTGCTCTAATTTTTATTTACACTATTCATTGTTATTATTTTTATATCTATCATTTCAATTTTGATACAAAATAATAATTATTATTAACTCATTCTATTTTCTATAAATACTGAATTATATTACATATAATAATAATAGTTTTATACATTATAACAAAACACCATGTTTTCTTTTTCTAAGGCCTCTAATAAAGGTAACCGTGATAATTATCCTAAGTGCCTTTATTACTGTCACCATTATTCGTATCGAATATCAATCTATAAATCAGCAGAACAAAGCAATGCCCTTTTTACGGAGTCTATTAAGTGTAATTAAGTCACTTTGGTATTAATAATGTAAATTCATCAATAGAATACAACACGTCTATAAATACATTCTATTCTGTATTAAAAGTATGATAATATAGAGTCAATTTACTGATGTATTTTATTTTATATAATTCATTAAAACATATAAGTAAATACTATATCTTCCAATTGAACAAAATTATAATAAATATATTATACAGTTTGTCCACGACAAATGAATCCACTGCCATTGATTTTAAAAATCAGAATTTTACGATAATATGCATATTATATTTGTACCATTGAAACGTAAATTAATTAATGAATATTACTTAAATTTAAAAAATTCGATGACACTTAAATTTTATGGCAGTGGAAACAGTTTTTTTCTGAACACACTACAATTAAATAGCAATAATTATATTTGGGTATACAATACACTTCAATCTGTAGCTTTATTTTCAATTGTTGTAACCAAAATGGTCATAGAACAGTTTGCAAATTTCCTTGATGTATAAACAAACGTTTACGATTATTTTGTTCTTTTTTGACAAACGTTAGAAAATTGAAATTGATTCTGGTTAGTAGAATACTGTGATCCTAAATGATAATATTAATAATATGTCGTTTACTTCATACAGGACAGTAAATAACATGAATAAAAATTAAATTTAAAATAAATAACGGTTGCTATCGAAAGATCGAGAGGAAATTTATACACAAACATATAGATACTAACTTAACGTTTCCTTGGTATCTAAAATGAACGTTGCAAACGTTTGTACTTCCAGTAGTGAAATACAAAATTCCAGGGTACAGTTTCAATTATTTCAATTGCCAGATGCAAAATAAATACTTGATGAAATTTTACTATATTATCATTTAAAAATAACTATGATTTTAATATCTTAATTTTCATCTTGAATGATTGGTAATCTACTGAAATTTCCACCCCTCCAATGGTGACGGTTTCCCAATATTCTAATTCTATATTTTCTTTTTGAATCAATTTACAAACAAAAAAATAATCTATTTGAATTTTATAATCGGACGAACGGGGGAGTTAATACTAATAGTTATATTACTGGGTTAATAAAACTGATGTATAAACTTAGTTCAGCATATCAGTTATGATCTGCATTAGATTGTAATTTGTAAATTTTATCACAACATTACCAAATAAATATGTTAACCTCAGTAGCCTAAACCTTAAAAGTTTGTTCAGCAACCTAGGGACCTGGACCAGTCCCTAGGTTACGAGTGTTAAATTTTCGTATTCGTTTAATTTTTCATTTTTTTGCTTCGATTAAACACTCAATTCTCAGTAAGAAAAAATTCTCTCTCTACGGTGAACATTGTCCTTCTTACCATCAAATAACAAAATCGAGAAAAGTGTATAATAATTTCAAATAATTTCACTTTCCAAACATTTCAATTTTCCTGATTTAAAATTCTTCTTAAAATGAAATAACAAAATCGAAAAAAATGTATAATAATTTCACTTTCCAAACCATTCAATTTTCCATGTTTTACAACTGAATATGTGCAAAATTTATTACAAATTTCTTTTATATTGCTGTTCAGATTGATTTGAAAATGAAATACCAAAAATTTGAGCTGGGAAAATGATTATAGAAATCAGATCTGTGAAATACAGCATGATTGAATTTGTTCGTTCTTGTTTGAACATGTTTGAACTTGTTAGATCATGCTTGTTCTTGTTAGAACATGCTAGTTCTTGTTATAACATGCTTGTTCTTGTTAGAACATGCTTGTTCTTGTTAGAACATGTTTGAACTTGTTAGATCATGCTTGTTCTTGTTAGAACATGCTTGTTCTTGTTAGAACATGCTTGTTCTTGTTAGAACATGCTTGTTCTTGTTAGAACATGCTTGTTCTTGTTAGAACATGTTTTGACATTTTAGAACATGTTTTAACTTGTTAGAACTTATTTCTTCCTGTTAGAACATGTTTGTTCTTATTTGAACTTGTTAGAACTTGTTTGTTCTTGTTAGAGCATATTTTGTTTCATTGTAGTATACTTTTTTCTCATTAGAACATATTTTAAGTTTGCTAGAACATGTTTTTAACTGTTAATACCTATCTAAATAACCAAATGACATTTCTACAAGCGTGTGTAAATAGATATTCTTTAACATTATAAGTATATTAAATAGAACACATAGAAAATAAATAAAATTTATAACAATTCACTTCAGTTAGTTTATCAGCATAATTTGCAAACGTTAAACGTAGCGAAAGGCATCTTTTTTGTCGATATCATTAGAAAACAGGAACTGGAATTAAAGGAACTGGAATTAAAGGAACTGGAATTAAAGGAACTGGAATTAAAGGCTTCATGGTTCCAAAGAGAAACTAAAAGCTCTAAAAGCAGAGAGAGAGAGAGAGAGAGAGAGAGAGAGAGAGAGAGAGAGAGAGAGAGAGAGAGAGTAATGTTCCATAAAATTTGACTCATTTTCCCTAAGCACATTTTTGCCATTACGAGCTTCGCTCTAGTTGAAATGTTTCAAATTTCACGCTAAATTACCAAAACAAAATCATAGAGCAATACGCTCAAAATATTATGAAGAGAGATTAGAATGATGATGATAGTTCGTGCTTGTCATTGATAAGTCTACGGGTAATTTAATTATATTTCTGTGAATTTAAGATTATAAATATGGTTGTGACAATATGCTTTTATCTAGAAATATTATAGACAGAGAGAATTAAAGATTATTTATTCACTCTTCACACTATTTTGTTTACGTTTCGTCTATGATATTCTTAAGATTTATCATTTTACAAAGCATATTGTCACAACCCTAATTATAACTGATTCTCCTTGGTAATCATTTCTTCACAAATGATACTTACATGGGATTAAACATGGCCAATTTGAATCCATACAGCTTCAACATAACAAAAACTTAATGTTTTTATTGAACTAAAATATATACAGTCTATCAAACCGGAATTGTTGATTTTTGTATATTCGTTATTAATGAACATTTAATTATATGAATAAATTCATACAATATAACTTTTTATTTAATAATAAAGAACTTTTATTGAAATTATAAACTTAAATATTCCAAACTAAGCTTTTCCAATTATTCATTTATTAAAAAAACATAATTATTCACATCACTATTTAAATAATTTAACGTTTATTAAATATCATAATTCACAGACTATTTACAACTGTTTTCCAAAAGATATTAAAGACTATATAAATAAATAACTAAATTGCGCTACACATTTTCCACCATATGAAAAATATAATGAGCTAAAAGATTTAAGTATACGTTTCTTCTTATATGACCGATAATGTGAAACCATCCAATAACTCGTAACTTACCCTAAAATTTATAATTATTCAAAATCTCGTCCGATTGTTTGAAAAATCTCCTATAGCGAAAAACTACTACAATATTAATGAAGTGAATAAAGTAAGTACACTGAAGTGAATAAAGTAAGTACACTGAAGTGAATAAAGTAAGTACACTGAAGTGAATAAAGCAAGTACACTGAAGTGAATAAAGTAAGTACACTGAAGTGAATAAAGCAAGTACACTGAAGTGAATAAAGCAAGTACACTGAAGTGAATAAAGTAAGTACACTGAAGTGAATAAAGCATATACACTGAAGTGAATAAAGCATATACACTGAAGTGAATAAAGTAAGTACACTGAAGTGAATAAAGCAAGTACACTGAAGTGAATAAAGTAAGTACACTGAAGTGAATAAAGCAAGTACACTGAAGTGAATAAAGCAAGTACACTGAAGTGAATAAAGTAAGTACACTGAAGTGAATAAAGCATATACACTGAAGTGAATAAAGCATATACACTGAAGTGAATAAAGTAAGTACACTGAAGTGAATAAAGTAATTACACTGAAGTGAATAAAGTAAGTACACTGAAGTGAATAAAGCATATACACTGAAGTGAATAAAGCATATACACTGAAGTGAATAAAGCATATACACTGAAGTGAATAAAGTAAGTACACTGAAGTGAATAAAGTAAGTACACTGAAGTGAATAAAGTAAGTACACTGAAGTGAATAAAGCATATACACTGAAGTGAATAAAGCATATACACTGAAGTGAATAAAGCATATACACTGAAGTGAATAAAGCAAGTACACTGAAGTGAATAAAGCATATACACTGAAGTGAATAAAGTAAGTACACTGAAGTGAATAAAGCATATACACTGAAGTGAATAAAGTAAGTACACTGAAGTGAATAAAGTAAGTACACTGAAGTGAATAAAGTAAGTACACTGAAGTGAATAAAGCATATACACTGAAGTGAATAAAGCATATACACTGAAGTGAATAAAGTAAGTACACTGAAGTGAATAAAGCATATACACTGAAGTGAATAAAGCATATACACTGAAGTGAATAAAGTAAGTACACTGAAGTGAATAAAGTAAGTACACTGAAGTGAATAAAGCATATACACTGAAGTGAATAAAGCATATACACTGAAGTGAATAAAGTAAGTACACTGAAGTGAATAAAGCATATACACTGAAGTGAATAAAGCATATACACTGAAGTGAATAAAGTAAGTACACTGAAGTGAATAAAGTAAGTACACTGAAGTGAATAAAGCATATACACTGAAGTGAATAAAGCATATACACTGAAGTGAATAAAGTAAGTACACTGAAGTGAATAAAGCATATACACTGAAGTGAATAAAGCATATGCACTGAAGTGAATAAAGCATATACACTGAAGTGAATAAAGCATATACACTGAAGTGAATAAAGTAAGTACACTGAAGTGAATAAAGTAAGTACACTGAAGTGAATAAAGCATATACACTGAAGTGAATAAAGCATATACACTGAAGTGAATAAAGTAAGTACACTGAAGTGAATAAAGCATATACACTGAAGTGAATAAAGTAAGTACACTGAAGTGAATAAAGCATATACACTGAAGTGAATAAAGTAAGTACACTGAAGTGAATAAAGCATATACACTGAAGTGAATAAAGTAAGTACACTGAAGTGAATAAAGTAAGTACACTGAAGTGAATAAAGTAAGTACACTGAAGTGAATAAAGAATATACACTGAAGTGAATAAAGTAAGTACACTGAAGTGAATAAAGCAAGTACACTGAAGTGAATAAAGTAAGTACACTGAAGTGAATAAAGTAAGTACACTGAAGTGAATAAAGCATATAGACTGAAGTGAATAAAGCATATACACTGAAGTGAATAAAGCAAGTACACTGAAGTGAATAAAGTAATTACACTGAAGTGAATAAAGCATATACACTGAAGTGAATAAAGCATATACACTGAAGTGAATAAAGTAAGTACACTGAAGTGAATAAAGCAAGTACACTGAAGTGAATAAAGCATATACACTGAAGTGAATAAAATATCCACACTGCACTACTTCAAACAACGAAAGTTAAATGTCCTCCTGCAGTAAAAGTTGATGCCTGTACTTTTATTTATGAAATAGCAAAAATTTTACTTGCTTGATAAAATAGGACTGCTGAAATTCCCATTTGTAAATTTCTTAAGTTTAATTCTTGTACAATCTTTATGTTTTCAAATATATATTACCTAGTATATAAAAGTTGAATATATTCATAGACTTACCAAGAGATACGTCCAAACAAGCTAAAACATGATAAAAACTCTAAAAAACTGTACCGTGTTTTTAATTGAGCTGAACATGGGTTAAAATAAACTTCTCCCCCCAAAATCAAAATTAATATCAATAAGATATTTTCCAATTATCTCCATATACCTCCCTGTCTATTGTTAATATATTTCTCAGCAAATCGGCTTATCATTCTGAGATCTCCTTTTAATCCCCCCGCCATATTCCCCCTCCATTAGAGCTTTATATTGTTTGAGAAGACAGCTTTACGTAACAGCTCTGCTGAATACTTTATGTAGTAATTTATATCCTAGAAGGTCTAGTTTGAAACCATTATTTGAAAATGAATGCAATATCACTTTCCCATAAATATCTGAATAGACGAAGTATTCAGTTGGTGCTATAGTGCATTATAACTCTTCCACAGTGGACTCCTCTATAGTGATTTAGAGTCATGAGTAAGAGAACTATCCTGTATAGTGAACAAATTTACTTTAGTTTGCCATAAATGGCCATCAGTTTTAGAAAACTGATGGCCATTTTATGGCAGACTCAAGTAAATTTGTTCACTATACGGGGTATTTCTCTCACTCATGACTCACTATATATATATGAGTCCACTATAGAAGAGTTCTACTGCAGCATAAATATTATTTACAACAGTTGTGTTGTTATTGTAATATGTTTTTTTTTACAGAAAGTAATTCCCGAACAGACAAACTGCAACTTGTAAATATTTATTAATGAGGTATATATTGAAATACCATAATTTGATAGAATTATTATGATAAATTATGAAGAAATTTTCGCCGAATCATTAGATACATTATCTTTTATTATCGTTTATAATCTCTAATCTAAAGCCAATAAATGGCGACAGTGATTTTCTAACTGGGCTACGATGAAACATATTCGCATTTACTTGCTTCCATTACGGCCTCTGAATTATGTAAATAGGTAGTCGCGTTTCACTCTGAGATGACACAGCTAAGTGTGCTAGGTTTGACATATGTATTAGGTATCAATTAAGAGGTATTAGTGATGCAAGCGAGGTATGTATCACTATCACCTTACATCACCTGCTGAAACTTTATTCCAATAACGCGTGAAAAGGTCATGAAAATCATCGAGTAATATTTTTTCGCTTATAATGAACTGATGTAGATTGAAAATATCTTAAGTTTAGATATACTAATGTATTATTCTTTTTATTATTATATCATTGGAGGCATAATATGAGTGATATATAAACTTTAATATAGTATTATAGTGATATATATTTATTATTTATAATCGTTGCTTGCATTTTTACAGAGATTTAATTTATAGGTATCGTAAATTTGTAATTTAATCATTCTATCGACAATAAACAAATATTAAAATGCAAAATATACGTCAGAAAGTATTAAATTTTCCCTATGATATGTAAATGTTATTGGAAGCACAAAAAATATTGACATTTGATATTTCTGCAACAAAGGAGTTACAATTTTGTTTCTTTATGGAATAAAAAGAGACTCGAACAACAAAGTTGGTTGTTATTTATTCGAAAAATGAGTGAGTGTGAAATAGAAAATGAACTGATTTAATTCAGGAAAACATGACCTATGAAGAAATGAGACGATTCTGTTGCGACAGTAATACTCACATTAAAAACACCGGACGAAGAAAATCTCCGGAGAAGAGTAACTGCCTTTTCAATAGTCTATTTGATAGAAAACATAATTCGGATTTGTCTTGTGGTGGCAGTGTAAGCCACAACTGTGATTTATATAAAATGTTTCGTGAGAGAGACAGGAACCATTACTATTCATCTAGTTTCTCGAGCGAGTGCTCCAGCTCCCGTGGGAGCTCATCAGATAGCCACAAGAATAATCCCGAACCCATCCATCAGTCTCGTGTGTGGCTCTACATGACAGTGTGGATCTCAAGTGTTTTTTCATACATTAATGGCCTCACAGGGGATTTTGTTCACGATGATATTAGCGCAATAACTTCTAATCCCGACGTTACTGGAGCAAACTCCCTTTATCAGACTTTCCTGAACGACTACTGGGGCAAACCGCTCTCGCATCCCTTGTCTCATAAATCTTACCGGCCCTTCACGATACTTACTTTCAGGTGAGTTTTGCCAAAGAATTTTCTTTTTGTTGGCTACTATACTTCAAGCTTTTCTTGCTATGGATATATCGTCTGAAATATTTTGTTTGAATGAGGGAAATGTCTTAAATGAAAGGTATCATTTCAAAATTATTACTTAGGTTTTCATGGAGGTAAAAATTTTGACCAATTATTTTTCTCCAAATTAGATCTCCACGAGATGTTCAATTAACAAGATGTTCATTTTACAAAGTGTTCATTTTATCGAGAAATTCATTAATGTATGTAACGGTAAACTCATTATCATAAAACGGTGATTCATTCAATCTGTTAAGTACGCGAGATCGCATGTTCAGAAAATTGGTTCTCCAATGCTTCTCCCAACAATAGTCACGCTATCTAAACACGATGAAAGTATAATGAACGGTAAAGAGAAGGAGACCTACAAAGGAATCATTATAATATCTTCAAGATATCGAAGATCAATGACAGCTATGAATAGAAAAACCATGGCGTCTATTGTGTGGAATTTCATGCGACTCTGTTTCAATTTATTTGCATATCATATTAATTGTCTTTTTAATAATATTTTGTAATTGAATTCAAATAGAGAAGCTATGAAACTTTTGCTGAAAAGATTTCTTAAAATATTATATTCATTCTACATAGTAGTATTTTTATATTAAAATTTAAATGAGTCTTTATGAACCATTATTCTGAATATTTTTTACATATTTCACTATTTAAAGTATTTTTTTAATTTAAATTTGAATAGAGTATTTACATTTTTAAAGCTTATAGGTTATTTAATTTTCCAGTGTGTGTCTATTTAAATAAAAAGTTATTTCTTAACCCTACACAGGTTCACGCACTCCCTGGTAGGTTTGTCCCCCGTGTGGTTCCATCTGGGTAACGTGGTTCTCCACTCCCTAGTCTGTCTGCTCTACTGCAGGATGCTCAGTAAGCTACTGCGTGCTAAAGCGTCCTTAATCCCCTCTCTCCTGTTCGCACTACACCCCATACACACGGAAGCGGTGAGTACTTATTGAACATTGATGTATATATATATATATATTTATCCTGCCAAATACACTTTCTATCTTGAAATCACAAATGCACTTTCTGCTATAGAGCTCATCATTGAAAATTATATATAGAAGTTTCATCGTGATTTTTTTAATCGAATTTTAATTGTCGGATAAAAATACTTCTTAATCAGAATATGTACGTTTACCATATGTGGTGAAATACTAGAATAACATATAGGATTTATATGTTACCATTTGAAGGAAAGTAAACACCCCTTAATATTATCTTCAATAAACATTACTAAGTATCTTTTTAAAGTAAATGTATATTCCCACTCCTCTAAATATATGAAAAATATTTATATCATAAAATGGTATCAATTTAATAGAAATAAATAACTGTACACACTTCCATTCGAACGAATTAAAACAATGAACTGTTAAATATTCAGAGTATGCAAATGCCCCTACACATCATTGTTAAAAATAAACGCTCTACAATAAAATCATTTATTCAAACTCGCTAAATTAATATTCACGAGATCAATGGATCATTTGAAGCCATTCAGTCGCCCCCTTTCACTGCACTCTGATTTCGGGGTAATTGTTGGTCAGGAAATGTATTTCAATTCGATTTGCTTGCTGAAATGTTATTAAAATAAATTGTATCGTTCTTTTGATCCATTTAAAAGCAAATCAAAGCTATCAAATCACGCAAATTAAAAAGATCTATGAGCTATTTATTTTGACTCTTCTGAAACTCTTCTATTCTATTATGCTGTGGAATTTATTTGAAATATTCAATATTCTCATTTGTGAAAAAAGATTAAGTCGCTTTTTATAGATTTAACCATTTGATAACAGATTCAAATATGTTCCAACGAGAATTAAACGTGCTGTAACAAGTAAAAACGCGTTGTAACAAGTTTAAACGCGTAGTATCAAGTTTAAACGCGTTGTTACCAGTTTAAACGCGTTGTAACCAGTTTAAACTCGTTGTAACCAGTTTAAACTCGTTGTAACCAGTTTAAACGCGTTGTAACCAGTTTAAACTCGTTGTAACCAGTTTAAACGCGTTGTAACAAGTTTAAACACGTTGTAACCAGTTTAAACACGTTGTAACTAGTTTAAACGCGTTGTAACCAGTTTAAACGCGTTGTTACAAGTTTAAACGCGTTGTAACCAGTTTAAACTCGTTGTAACCAGTTTAAACGCGTTATAACCAGTTTAAATGCGTTGTAACAAGTTTAAACACGTTGTTACAAGTTTAAACACGCTGTAACCAGTTTAAGCACGTTCTAACAAGTTCAAACACGTTCTAACAAGTTCAAACACGTTCTAACAAGTTCAAACACGTTCTAACAAGTTAAAATCATGCTCTAACAAGTTTTCAATCTCAGTTAGTTACATCTAAAATCAATTATTCTCCTTAATCCTTCTAATAATTCACTAGTTCTCTCAAAAGTACAGGATTTAATTCTATTACTGAAGTTCCTTTAAATGTTGGGGAGAATTCCCAAGCGTCTGCACAATACCTCCCAATTGTGGTGAATTCGCATTCCTTTCTGAGGATAACAGTTCTCCTTTAAAACCAATTATGTAGCTTGGAGAGTAGAAGCACGGGTTATTTCTACGTGGTAGCAAGGCTCACGACACTCAATTGTTTATTTGCGTATCTTAACGCAGCTGGTAATGACTCCCATCAACTCGGTAATGAAATGCTGCACGATGGTGGGGCCATAGAAGGTTAAGAGAGGACCCGGCATAATCTTCTAATGTCTTCGTAACTTCCTTGTCTGGTTGTTACATGCGCAATATTTGAAGTTTTAACCTAACAATATATCATTACGAATTTTTAGGGTTTCTACAAATATTTATTCTGTTTTATTGAAAAACATCGAAATATGTTTACGTTGATATAAATATAATTCATTAGGTTTTGTGTTATATACAGTGAAAAAATAAATTTACCAATGGTCAAAATTCACGCCATGATCACTCCTAGATATGAAATCTATTGGTATAGAAATTATTTATAGTAGGTAGAGCAATAACTTAATATTTTTTACAAAGATTCAACAAACTCTAGATAAATTTTCTTTATATGTCTTCATATTAAAGGTTTAACTAATTGAACTCTCCAATCATTGAGTTTTATATAGATCACTAATCATTTGTAATTTTCAATATTCATCTTCATAATCTCAGGTATCCGGTAATGTTGGTAGAGCAGATCTCCTAGCTGGAACATGTCTACTGTTAGCCCTACTGGCATATCACAAGTGAGTTGTTTTTTCTCTAGTAATTGATATCTTGAGTTGAATTTTAATGTAATTTATTTCCAATAAACCAATCTATATGTTAAATAAAAACGATTTGGTAAATTTGTTTTTTTCACTTAAAAAGAATATTGTGCAGAGTACATGAAATTCACTTTGTTAAAAAAAATAGACCTACTAATGAACTCCCTAAATTTATTCTTATATCTTCGATTTGTCAATAGAATAAAATCTAAAAAAATTAATTCAATGGTTTTACAATACATTGAACTAGATATTTCTTGTTATAATTACTATATCAGATATAAATTGAAAACAATATCTAATTGCTAAATTCATTTGTTATTCAGTGGTTTGTCCAGCAATCACATGGGTAGCAAGAACTCCACGTGGCAGAGTGTCCGATGGTCTGTCCTGTGGACCTTTGTAGGAACTCTATGTAAAGAACAGGCCATCACAGCACTTTGTGTTTGCTGTGTGTGGGACATATGTGTCCACCAGAATCTCATATTCAGGTAAGAAGACGTCTAAGTTGGTAGGACACTAATTGGGTGAAATTTCCAATCATCACTGAATAATAATCTATCCATAATTTATTAACTCTAATAAGAATTTTACATAACCGAATAAATAATAAAAGTGATTAAGTGACTTTCTGTAACGGGCATTCATTAATTTCTGATCTACATTCCATCCACAGTTATTGCAAGTATTTGAAATCACAATACTCTACCGAAAGCCAAGTTTCCAAAACAGTCCTAACGAACGAGAATCTGAACCTGTCAAACAACAACAACATTTTATGTGAATGTTACCACCAGTTCGTTCCCGATTGCCAGCAGCCGAGTTATTTCCAAAGCCAGGCTGCTCCTAAAATTTATAATCGGAATCGCAGTCCTTCCTGCAATAAGTATAACTTCAACTGTTGTGCTGCCAAATTGAATTCTTTGCTTCGAAGAATATCAACTTTGACTATAACTGTGAGTATTATTTAAATATCGTCTTGGTATAGTTACAAATTTCATTGAATTCATGCCGAAAATTAAAAAGAATTAAAAGAACCCTGATAATAATTTATGGTGGTCCCCTCCATATTTTTCATAGACACACTATATAATTGGTAAATAATGAAGATAACTTAAATTATTTATTTCTCCCAATTAGGGTTTCTTAATTTTGAGCTTCAGGTTATGGATGTTAAGAGGTTCATCACCAGCTTTTAGTGACCAGGACAACCCGGCATCTTTCTCGTCTCATTTCACGACAAGGTATTTACTATCAATACTCTAAATATATCATACCTTGCAATTCATACTATTGGAAATGTCAACAAGATGAATAACTAACAACTAGCAGGTATTAGATTTAGCTTCCGGAAATGTCAACATTTTTAGCATCAGTGTTGGATACTTGATTCTAACTTGTTTATGCATATAAATTCACTCGCAATATCTTGATAAAACATAAGGAAATATATTAAAAATCATTTCCAAGCGATTTTTTTATTATTTCAATCAATACGGTTAATGTCTCCTCATCATATTACTGTAAACTCCATAATTATCTTAGTATATATATGTTCTATTGAAGATATTGCTCTTGAAGATAATTATATAATCATTACGATTCCGCTTTACTTCCATCTTGTTAATTTTAGGTTCAAATGCCAAAAAATTGTTTCCGTTGTTTTGAATGTCAGTCAGCTAGGTATAGGTATAATTAATTCAATAGTAAATATTCAAGTAGGTATAAAATAGGAGAAACTGAAGTGAATAAAGCACATACACTTAAATGAATAGAATGATGAATTTAAAGCCGAATATTCAATGTTTTTCCAATCTTTTTCTTCAGATTCAGATTATATCGTATACATAGTTTTAAGAGCTTTAAAAGCATATAATAAATATATTATTAACAAAATTTTATCCCATTTTCAGAATAAGTATTCTAAACATTAGATCTAAATTATTATGTAATAAACTTATTTTTTCATGGAGCCTGGATAAGAGCTTCAAACTAAAAAAAAAAGAGATCTAGATTTTCACTACTGCCTGGTTTTCAGTTATTTACTTCGCTGACTAAGTTTGGCTACAGATAAATAATTACTTTAAGAACATAAAGATAGCATTAAACTTTGATATTTAATGCATAAATATATCTTTAATTGTATTTTCTTATTGCAATTGAATAATACCTGATGGATATTTAAATTCATTTATAATCTCAATGTAAATTGAATTATCAATTAAATACATTTCTAATAGTTACATGTGATCATTTTTAAAAAGAATTTATACCTAATACAATAACCCAAAACGTTATATTTATTCTGAATAAAATATAAAATCCAAACGTCTCAACTGAATTCTCACTTCCCTTCTGCTCCTCCCACTCCACAGACTACTAACGTTTCTCCATCTACCGGCACTGAACTTTTGGCTTTTGATCTGCCCAGATAAGCTCAGTCATGACTGGCAGTTGGATCAGTTCCTCTGATTACATCAGGTCTGGACTATAGGAACGCTTTTTCAGCTCTGTTCTACGCGACACTGATAGCCCTGGCTTACAAGGCTTTTGTCTCAAAGGTGAGCACAGAAGACCACCAAGATTTGATAGAAGAGGTATTATGTCTTTGAGGATTATATAGAGTCACATCTTCTATTACTGAAACCCCACAATAAATTTCTGTCTGATTGGATGATCCAGACAGTATTGACAACTGAAGTATGTTAGAATCCGTATTATGGTGGGGCCTTAGAAAGTTAAGTGTTGTTCTCACCAAAACGCTCTCTCTGAATTTATGTATCATCGTAGAAATAGTTAAAACACTATATTACAAAAGAGTTATTCATATTTATTTATTGGCGAAAGATTATCATCCATTGAACAATAACAGAACAATATGAGTCAATAGAAAAAGAAAGATATATTAGCAGGAAACACATATGGACTAAATCTCTACAAAATAATATTGAACTTTTATTTATAAACTACTATTCCATCGTCACTGGATGAAATAACTTCCTCTGAAACTTTCCCTGTCACCGGGGAGATATTTTAGTATTCCACAAACCAATATAAGAATTCCAAGCAGAGAGAATTCACCGTGGTGGCTAAAGAACAGAAGAGCAGTTTTGTCCCAGTCTCTCAATAGCCCTAATCCAATTGTGTATGTTTTGCTGCAGGGCAACGAAGGGCGGATGCTGCGTATTGGCCTGGCTTTACTGGTCATCCCTTTTTTACCAGCTACGAATTTATTCTTCAGAGTTGGTTTCGTGATAGCAGAGAGGATAATTTACATTCCAAGGTGAGTTTTTTTTATTAAAGTCTGTTGAGGTATAACATTTTTTCATACATTTATCGCGTGTTTATTTCGACAGGAAAATCAATTATGAAAACTATAATCTATATTCAATAACTTTAGTCCATGAATTACTAATTA
This sequence comes from Caprella mutica, assembly GCA_947561585.1. NCBI lineage: Eukaryota > Metazoa > Arthropoda > Malacostraca > Amphipoda > Caprellidae > Caprella > Caprella mutica. The sequence goes on along the minus strand of CANNZV010002656.1, from coordinate 141,005 downwards.
AGAATCAAATTAAAGCACACTACACTAATTTAGGCATAGATTGATAAGCATGAAATATAGTCTAGTCTTGATAATAATATATCATTATTGATTATTCAATTAAAATAATTTATATCATATTTTACATTCTCTCCCTATGCAGCATGGGCTACTGTTTGATAGTTGGTCTTGGTCTACACAAACTTGCAAGAGGAAAAGTCTTCCTCGTTCTTTTTCTTCTAATGGTATTCTCAGCAAAAACAATCAGACGAAACAGTGATTGGAAAAACAGGGAATCCCTGTTCATGTAAGTCAAGCCAAAAAAATCATAGCAATGGTATGAGGCTTTGCTTGTATGTTTAGATTTATATTAGGGAAGAATTCCAGCATATGGCCGAATGACATCATTCATTGGTGATTTATTAGCCGATTGACTTGGTTTCTCATGAACATTATAATGATTTAAGACCTTTATAAATTTGAAAACTGACCACCCTTATTGAATACAATAAATCAAGTGCAAAATATGATAGTCATTTCTCTCATAGTATACTATTGATTGTTATTTAACATTCTATCATCTTTGTCTTGCAGATCTGGATTAAAAACCATGCCCCATAATGCTAAGATGCATTATAATTATGCCAACCTACAACGCGATTGGAGTAATGTAGACACAGCCATTGTACACTATCGTGAAGCGATTAGGTACGTGGTCGTCTTATATTATAGTTGTACTCACAGGGTTACACACAAAAAAGTGTACCCTACTTTGAAATAATAAATATATTGTATTTATAAATAAATAATGAAATTTTACTCTAATTTATATCTATTTTTAAATACAATATTTATATTAATTCAAAGATGGGTACACTATTTTGTGGGTCACCCTGTATAACATCTAGAATAAAAATAACGTTTGTTCAATAAAAGTTAAAGATTGGAACTTGAATTGCTCCTTTTGTCTGCATTGTGATTACAAACTTTACGATATTTTATACTTCGAGATTATTTTTATATTGTTAATATTAATATAAAATGTGCTTGTTTATGATAATGAACTGACTTGTTGATATTTAGATTAATAATCATTGAATCAGGTGGTCAGCCATGGTAATAAAGCATAATAATACCTATACATAATGTTCATGGTATAATAAGAAGCCGAAATTTTCCGCATGTTTGAAAAAATAATGTAATTTATTCGGTGGCTCTTATAATAATAATAACGTATTTCCTACAGGGATTAAAGCTAACCAAGCTCATTATTTTGTGGAGTTTAATAAGAAACACAGTGACTTTGTTTACACGCTCTGTGTTTTTCAAAGTAAAAAGGGAATTTGTTGACTCATTTTTAATTATGTTTTTGTGCTGACGAGATGATATCACCCCATACCCCCACCCCTCCCTCTCCTTATTTCTGTTGAGAGGGGATTTATATTTCTTATTTACTTCCAATAAATGCATATTAATAATTAGCTTTAAGTCTTCAGTTTTAAAAGAGAATTCAGAACTGTTTTCAAATTTAGTTATCCCGTAATTACTCCTAACAGACTGTGGCCCGATCACGCAAGTGCTCACAACAATCTTGCCACTCTTCTGGTAGAACATTCTGAGGCAGAGTTCCATTACCATCAGGCTCTGGAAGCTCATCCGCAACACGTACACGCGAGTTATAATCTTGCTCGGCTGAAACTGTGAGTTATAGTTTGGAAGTTACTTATTAGGACGTCCCGCTGCTGTATTATGTAGCTGCTGTGACTTTCCTTAGAGTTAGTACTTGTTCTGTCTGCTATTTAACAATATGATTTGTTATATCCTGCATGGATGAATAATTGTTATCATATATAATAATGCCTTCAATTCATATCTTGCTTGATAGAAAATATATTTGATCCCACATTTTCATCCAAAATTTGAATATTACAGTTGAATATTCATTACATTTTTTGTCCTTTCCCCATCTGTCCAGTGAGCAAGGAGCAAAAGAGGAAGCCATCAAACTCCTACGGAATAGTTTAGAATGGGACCCTCTGTACAAGGATGCTGTCAGTGTTCTGGCAGAGATTTACGCTTCTAATGGAAGGGAGAAGGAGGCCGATACTCTACACAGAGAACTTCTCTCTGTAAGCCATTATGACGCAGACGCTCATAATAATTATGCAGCTTTTCTCGAAAGGACTGGTGAGTTACAATTCGCACATTTCTCAGTTCATGTTTAATGATTTGACATGCTAATAGGGTAATCCAACTTTTAAGAATTATCTTTATATGCGAGTAAAGGATTTATCTACCACTAGGAACCTTCTCTCTCGTTTTATTACGTTAACTTAAGATCCACCTCTCCGACAAATGGATCTATTAGACGATAGAATATTTACTAAAAAAAATTGATAGATCGATTTGCCAAATTTGTCTTACAATTGTTTTTGGTATCACGGGTTATTTCTGATCAAATTTTCGATAAAAACTGAGTATCTTAATATTTCGTTGCCCAGGACGAAAAGAAGCAGCTTTGGGTCACTACGAGGCAGCTCTCAACCTCAACCCTGATCATTCGGTGGCTCTTGTGAACACAGCTCGACTTTTAAGACTTTTCAAACATGATCAGCACGCTGAGTTGCTTTATAGAAGGTATGAAAATATATTCTAATGTATAATTTGTCTAATTTGTAAATTATGCATTCCTTCGTTTATTAGTTATTATTTTCACCAGTTATATATTCATTGTTATACATAATAATGTGTGAAACGGTGATGTCTTTCTCGTCTATCTTTAATCGTATTAAAATACTCATCTTGAATTATCTAACTGCTTTGACACGAACCATACTTTCTATCACGTACTCCAAAAAACTCAGAATCATAAAATATTATGAGGATTACTGTTCAAATTCTTGACGAAGTAGACTACTCAAATATGGTAGTTTCTTGAGCTCTCAGTGTTTGTTTCAAATTTAAGGGCTCTTGACGTTTCCTGGGATGCCGGAGTTGGTGAAAGTCTCGGTAAGCTGTACCTGAACACAGACAGACTGGAGGAGGCTCAGGCCACCTTCATTGAGATCTTAGACAAATACCCCGATAGACTCTCAACTAAAGTTTATTTGGTGAGTGCTAGAAAATATTCCTGTTGAAAACTCTTACTTGAAGAGAAAGTATTGGTGGGTCATGGAAGATTATGTTGGGTCCTCAAATAATACTCTAAGGGTCACATCAAGACTTTCTCTTTAGTCAACTATAGTTAGTCTAAATATAGATATTATTCTCGGTTGTGTATTTATATATGTAAGTTATTTCACGTAGAAGATATAAATACAATATAATTATCAACTATATTCTCACGAAAATTAGATTCCCAGCACGATATTTACTAAATTTTACAGAATTAAGTTCTACATTTAATACTGTATCTAACTGTCTCAAATATAAACATAATCTCCGTCATTCAGTGTCGTCCCTCGACTGCACTTCAAACAAGTCTCAGTACATAACTACAGTTATTTATTTTTCTTACTGTAAATGCTGCAGGCGAGAGTACAACTTCAAAGGAAGAAATACGAATCCACTGCGATGATATTAAGCTCTATACTGAAAGAGAGACCCAAACATTCCGAAGCCTTACTTCAGCTCTCACTTTTGTACGCATACACGAATCGGACGGAAGAGGCGTTGGTTGTTGCGACTTCAGCTTCGGAAGACTGTAGCGGTCCTCCGACCATATGTGCCCACTTACTCGCACAAAAAGCAGATATGTTGAAAATACATCACTCGACTGAGGCTGCACGTGAGGTATATAATATAATATTTTATGTTATAAGAAAGTGGTGGTTGAAAGATTTGAATATTTATGAAAAATGTGAAATTACTGACTAAATTCAGATAGGAAAAATGTTTATTGTTAAAAATGATTACATAAGATGTCACGTGTCTGCAAGAAGATATTAAATGGCGGTGAAGAGCTTTAGCATGTAAAACTCAATGTAAAAATATATAAAACTAGATTACGTGCACTCGGTGGAGCACATAGCATATATACCTTCACCGCCGCTTATAAATGACCTTGATCTCATCCCTTGCCCAGTTCGCTCCCAAAATCTAATCAACTGGTAACTGGATAATGACCAATCGTCCCACCAAATTTCATGCAATTTAGTTAAATAGTGTTTGAGTTGTTGAGCTATAAATGACCTTGACCTTTGACCGGATCGTTCCCAAAAACTCTACCAGATGGTTCTTGGACATGGAACAATTATTTCATCAAATTTCATGCAATTTGATTTATCACTTTTTGAGTTATGCGAATACCAAGATGATAGATAAATGCCGTTCAAAATATAACCTTCTGCTTTCTGCGAAGGTAATCACACATTTCAGTGGTTCAAAGTCGAAATATGGATTTAAATATTCTTTCTCTATGATAGAGCTACGAGGCAGCCCTGGAGTTAGATGGGACCCTAAGCTATGCTCACGTCAACCTAGGAGTTATCTTCCATTCTGGGGTAAGTATTGCCACCACTTTAGGGTAAAAAACGAACATTTTGCTCACTCACATTTGCATATATTATTATATCCATCAAAATCAATATTCGTTATGTGCATTTTACTACTTGAGTGATTTTAATTTTAACCAAAAAAATTTATCATTTAATAAATATTACTATAAAAAAATAATATTTATCTAACATTTTCTTATTTTGTATTTTAGTCATTGTGTGTTTGTTTAATAATAGATATACAAGGACAATGTCACAATTACGCTCACAGTACTCGGAAGTGGGTGTTAACGTAGAAAAGTTATTATATAGTAAAAGTCAGATTGGTTACCTTGGCAAATAAACACTTTTCGACTACTATGAGTGTTCGGTTACAAATAAGCTACCCTAATACATACATATTTAACATCAAAATAACTAGGGTTGTAACAATATGCTTTTAAATCAAACATCCAGAAAATATTATAGACAGATAGAATTAAAGAGTATTGAATGGTTCTACACCAGAGGTATATAGTATTCGATACCATTTCGTTGCATCTATGATATTCTTGGGATCTATGATTATGAAAGCATATTATCACAACCCTACTAATAAATGTTTATTTCTGCTACAGGGTGACCACATTCAGGCCTGGCACCACTACATCACAGCTCATTCACACGACCCAACTAACGCCCTGCTGCTGGAGAACATGGAGAAACTGAGAAAATCGAATAAATATAACACTCCCCCACCACTAAATTGCATCACCCTGTCTTAGTTATTGAAAAGGAGACTCCCAGAAAGAAAATCATGGTGGGTTCATCTCCGGCAACAAGGATTCATTCCTGGGATGTTAATGGAATATTCCAGAGAAGAAAGGTTGATTCCTGGGATATTCCCCTATTATCTCAGGAATAAATCTTTGTTGCCTGGGATATATTGGTGATTAGATGATCATAATCAAAAGGTGATCACTAGGATGGTGTCAAGAGAGTGACTTATATATCAGTTGGTGTTATCGGAACTTGATGACGTGGCTTATATTACGTTCTTAGTATCGAATATACATTTTCATAGTAGATTAAAGAATCTATATCGTCACTGTGATTTGTTTTCATCTTTTTACAATGGTTTCAATGAAATGTTTCTTGATTGAAGCCAGGCAGATGATTATACGTTCCATATATTAGAACACAGAGAAAAAACATCAAATGGTTTAAATGTGAAAATATAATATTTCAAACTGTCAATTATTTTTCTTCAGTAAAAGACTCCATCATGTTCATGATCATATGCTGTGATATGAAACTGTCATTAAAACATATGTGTATTACCTAACTGAATATGAATGGATAATATACAAAGACTCTTCCAATTGAATGATGCAGTATGTACATATATGTATGTACAGTAGAGCTCCTTCATAATGAACTACTGTATAGTGAATGTAGTGTCATGAGTAAGGAAGTAGCCTCTATAGTGATCAAACTTTCTTTAGTCTCCAATGAATGGCCATTATTTTTTACGAAAACTAATGGCCTTTTCATTGCAGACAAAATAAAATTTGTTCACTATATAGGCTACATCCTTGTTCAGAACACTGAATTCACTATAGAGGACTTCCTTGTATAGCAGCTGTACTGTATAAGTATATATACATATGTACACAAATATATATATAGATATTCAATATCATTATTTAATAGAAATATCTTTCCCTCGTTTCAAAAGCTATTTATATCAGTGCATGTACGGTATATTTTCATATCTATTCGATATATTGACTGCTACATATATAGTGATAAATAAATAGAGATGTACGTTTTATATCAGGAAAAATATAGTTACTTTAGAATTGTGATATGGGATACATACTCAATTATATTAGATATATAGAGTTAAAGTATTGAATAATTATTTTTAGTCATGTTTACAGTTCATCAATTATTAATAACCAATTTTTATTTCTCTACAAATGGGATGATGTTTTTTATTTAATATATCTGAATTAGAGTTGCAACATTGATTTAAATGTCATTTTTCATTATAATGTCAAGTCAGGTTATAATTACATATATAGTTTAGTATAATTAGACGTTGGTTACTAGAATTTATTTGTTATTTTAAGGAATATTGGTGCTGAAATTTAGAAAATTAGACATGCATTTAGACTAGGTGGAGTGAGTCAAATTATTGAAACAAAATTGTAGTTTAAAATCCGTGTATGTAGTATTTCTTGTATTTTATTATATTATTTAATTCGAGTTCTGACAATATATGAAAAAGAGTCAATAATTTAGAATCCGTAGTTTTTCAGTAAAATATAAATATTATCTATGTTCAGGAATCATATCATCAATTTATATCATGTTGTGAATTTATTAATGGATTATTTGTATATTGGCCATATAGGATCCGATTTGCATCACAGTTTCAACTGAATTAAATTAAAGAAATCAGTCGAAAAAATGAAGCCTGTATCATCAATTGTAATCCATGTAAGAGTCCTATCACACAAGCGTTTTTGGAAAGTCGTCGCGTAACTCGGATTCATATTAATTGGTTCAGCAATAGTTTCCTTCGAGTCAAAAACGTACGCTCTAAAAACGCTCGTGTGACATTGCCCTACAAGTTACGGTTATTCAGTAATTATATACTCATTATAATGAAATAGCTGAGAAATGTTTAATGTATATATATGTATGTCAAAATTAATTTGAATTGAATAATTTCTCCATAGATACTGATTATAATCCTCGATGTATTGCCAATCTTTTTAACGAAAGATGTTTATCAATTCGATATCTATTTACATTATATAATTGATTTCTTAGATATAGAGGAAAATCTAACTATTTTTCCAACAAATTTAATAAAATTTGTGCTTAACATTGATTGTTTTATTCTCATTTTTTCTCCATTGAGATTAAGTGTTATACGAAAGTGAGGATTATTGAATAAACTGAAATATATGCTTATATTTGCAGTTAAAGGGAATAGTTTTTTATGGGCCACCAAGTTATGTGGGGTCACAATTTCATTTTCTAAGCGACCTATGGTGGGCCTAGAAAATAAATATATTTCTATTAAAATTTAAATTTCACACTTGTACAAAATTTAATTAAAAGAAATACTAAACAGATATTAAAATACATAGGTATCTGAACACAATTTTTGAATCTTTAAATTAATGAAGCAAAGCAAATGAAATTCCCTAATTAAAAAGTATAGAGCATGTGAAAAACCTAAAGTGAAAAATAAAATAAATATTCTACAGAATAATACCAACATTTTATATAATAAATTTAGCATAATCAACACTTATATTTATTTACACAAGTATCGCCGATTTTAATATATAATTTTGACAATAATTAACCATTAACTCCAGATATAATTACCAAATCAATCAATAACCGAAGCAAGTTCGTAAAATTCAATCGTCATCTAACAATCATTGTACCTTTTAATTTGTCTACCTAATCAATTCTCCCTCAAAATCCGCAATAATTTTTACTAAAGTGTCTCAAGCACTCACCATCAGAGACTGTAAAGGCGGTAGTTTTTTCCCAATCACTTTCACTCTCAGTTACCAGAGGTCTGTAGAAAGGGGGTGGGGAGGAAAGTAGAGGGGGGGGGTGTTGCGTGAGGCCACAGATTCAAGCTTTGAATGCCATCATTAGAAGAGTTTAATGATGATATAGTGGAGACGTGGGACCATTCGCATACTATAATGCACTCTATTTGCACTGTGGTATATAGTACTATATCTGACCGGAGTATTTGTGGTGATGGTACCTACAATCAAAATCTTATGAAGTCGTTTTGAACTTCGACTTACGTAATGCTGAATCAGTTCCCAAAATTTCGAATCTGATTTCATAAGTTCGATCTGATATTAAATTTCGAATCTGTTTTCAAAATTTGAACTGTAGTTCAAAATTTCGAATTTTCATTTTAAATTTAAATGGTAAATTCTATTTACAAATTTCGATTCATGACTACATAATTCGAATAACTATTTCATAATTCTAATAATGACCTCAAATATTCGAATGATGATTTCATAATTCGAATATTGACTTCAACTATTCGAATCAAAACTCTGAATAAATTCTAAGTTTCACAACCACCAAATCATTCACGTATCCACATTTATTATATCCCATAACCGACATTCTTTAATTATTATTATTACTATTCACAATCAGATTTAAACATAATACCCATGAAAGCTTATAATGTGATTATAATAATAATACCATATAATGTCATTATAGCTTCACATTCATATCCACTTAGCATATAAAAATTCCTTTCTTCAAGATATAATATAATTTAATAGGACCAACTAACTAAATCCATTAAATATTATATTATTTCACTAATATAATTAATATCGAGTTGCTAATTAAAGATAATCACCCATGAAATGAAATCAACTATTAAATATTTAAATAATAAAGGTACCTAATTATAAAATATTGAGTTGTTCTTCGCGTGACTAGGGAATTAACAATATTAATTGTTCTCTTTTGGTTGATTTTCTCCTCTACTCAGCAGATCGATGTTATAGATTCTGAATTATAGATGTTAATGACTAAATTGTCACGTTAGCTCATTATTTAAATAGTAGAACATGGAGGTTATAGAGAATGATAGGTACGGGAATGAATGATGGACATAATGACAAATTGGCGATATTGGTCTGTGTTCTTTTTTATTTAAGTAATTACGTATTGTGTATAATGAGTCTTGAATAATTGCTAGAAAAACGTTTATAATCAATATGCATTATATTACAGATACCTTCGATCTTTCTAATAAATTATTATTGCAGGCATAAGAAATGCAAAATAATGTATAATCGAGTGAAATGGTGATAGTTCGTTCAATTAACTTAAAGCAATTTTTTTTATCTGTACAGAAATTTCACGACATTCTTCTTAAACCATTTATGAACCTGTTGAATCAGATGTACATAGGTGAAGATGAATAAACATAATGAAACGAGTTAAGGGGATATGGTCTCCACTTTTTGCTAGCTACCAATAATACTCGTTTGATTGAGCTGAAACTATGACAGAAAGTGTAAAATGGTAATAGAAAGTTTTGTTGGTCATGAACATTTTTCATTTTGGGGCCCCCCTCCCCCGTGGGGGTCGAAAAACCTGTTTTTCGACCCCCCTTCCCCCAAAAAAGAAGCGCCACTCTTTGGGGGTTGGTCCTACAGAAAAATTTATAGAACCTAATCTGTTCTCTACTACTATCCTAAGGTTGTCTAGAAGTCCATTTTTTGAATTTCAATCTGAATTTTTTTTTATTTAAAAAATATTGATTTTTTGCAAAAAAAAATTTTCTTTTCAAAATAAAAAAAGTTATAGTTTGAAATTCCAAAAAAGGGCTTCTAGACGACCTTAAGAATTTCGTTCTGAACAGATTAGCTGCTATTCATTTTTCTGTATAACCAGCCCCCAAAGAGTGGCGCTATTTTGAGCGAGATAATTAATTCTGAACAGGAGACCATTCCTTTAAATCAAGTTGAAAAAACGAATCTATATCTATATATAACAGGCATATGGTAATCAATAAAGTGATACCGTACAAGATTATCATATTGAAACTCATAGTAATCCATCTTTCTTTGTGTCATGTGGATCTAATTACACTTTTCTGTTGGTAGATTCTGCTCCTCCTGGATTCTAATAATCATTCATCACTTGTCTGCTCATTGCCAGGTGTCGTATGGGAAGATCCTCCACACCATCTTCATGACAGAGGATCATCCATCACCATAGAGTGAGGGAGGAGATGGCAATGTTTTTACTGCGAGGGGAAACATATACAACCTACCCTAAAGTACTTTATTGAGATATAACGTCTTATCAATGAAAAATGCATTGAATTTTATCTTTATCTGGAATTTTATTTCAGATTTAAAAATTTTGAAAACACATTCAAAATTTATTTTAGATTTAAAAGTTTTATTTCATATATAAAAAAATAATTTCAGATTTTTTTTTTTATTTCACATTCAAAAATTTCGAAAACAGATTCGGTATTATATAATGATAAACTTCAATGCAATACTTTATTTATATATAGCCTGATACAAACGAGCTAATTGAACATTTTTTATAAAATTTAGTACCTGCAACACATAAGAATCAAGGACATCATTAATATAAACAAATCACATAGAATTACTGTCCCTGCAACAATTCTTTTCCAACATTCCTGCTGATCGTAGTAGTCTCCATAGTAACGAATAATTTAATAACATGTCTTATTATGAGGGAAGCCGTAGAGAAAATATATAGAATATATATTTTGCACTGGTGAAGCTGGACGGAGAAACAAGTAATGTAAGATTTCGTGCAAAACATGTCAATAAATATCAATCATGATATTCTATATTAATTGCAAGATTATATAAGATGTAAATATAGTTGAAAATGGTAAACATATTTATAGATATATATAGTTTAAATATCTAAATAGTGTAAAAAAAATTAGTTAGCAATTTTATGCAATAAACAATCATTAACTTTTCATTCAAATCGTAATTATTTCGTATTTATTGGCATTTCAATTTGAATCTACATTATCGTTAAATTAGAAAGATAAATAATAAAAGAAATTATATAGTAAAAACGGTTATAGATATCTATTACTTCCATATAGAAAAGAATATCTCTCATATCCTCGATATGGGAATAAAGTCAGAAGAGTAGCGTATGGTATATACCAATTATTATTCTAGTCTTCAATTATTATTATTCCAACAAATCCATCTGAGAATTTATTCTGACAAACACTGAATACATAAAAATCCTAGCCTTCAATGATCATTTCTTTGCACTTATATATTAGAATATACTCAGGGACACCTATATAACAAATACATTAAATTGAGCTTCATTACTTCCATATTAAAATACACCCAGAGATCCACATACCTATTCTATATAACCCAATACATTAAATTGACTCATAGCTGAAATTGGCGTCTCTTTAGCACTTCACCAACACAGGCCGCCGGTAAATATCAGCCGCCACAGCAACTTTATGTGAAGCCGTAGAGTCTTTTTTTATTGGAAAACTTTAGCGGTCGTTTGAAGGTTTTTCGCCCCTTGAAATTTACTCGACATTGGGGTAAAATAAGAGAGGTAAATAATAGCTTCGATTTAGGAGGCAACCAATAGATTGCAAAGTGAAAGTTCTACGCCACCGGATTTGCCAATTCCTTTCATTGAGTCGAAAACAATGCAAAACAAATAGCTTGGGTGATAATTCAAATGATAATACTACATATAGATTTGGGATAACTGGTTATGGATTTTTAACAATGCTCACTTGCTAATATTATTTATAAGAAATACAGATAAAAATGATTGAATGAAAAACTAAACAATTTGGGATTTTCAACAGCACTTTTCAACATTGTAACTGCAAGGCTAAAAAATATATTGTGCATTATCAGATTCAGTATCAGGCTCATATGACTACTAATTTTATTAATCTAATAAAGAATAATATAGTTGATATTTCAGATCTTGCTCTCTGGTGCAAGATTCTGCACCAGAGTTGATTAAAATGTTTTTTTTGCAATATTTTCAAATTTATTTTTCATAACTAACTTATACGGATGATTGAGAATTTAAATGTATGTAACTTTTATTATATTCTAGTCTCGAAATGAACGAGAATTATCTGTTTTTTCCTTTTCAGATTTTATAACAATAAACTAGTTTGTATAAGGTTTGCTTTGTTTGCTGAGCCAGCATTTACCAGAGAGTGCTGAACAGCAGAAATTATAGCCATAAATGTAGCATTACGCCGTTATATCAGCTCCATAAAAGGTGTTATCAATGTTCGGTGAATCCGCCAACCGTGAAGCTATCAACGAGTCCAAGTAATGGCCAAAGAAAACGCTGACTAAGGCCTTTTTTATGCGGATATTTAACGAGAGAAATTGGGTGTCAAGTCAATTTCAATTTTTTGCAATATTCTTGATGACTCCATTTGACGAAGGTGTCTTCATTTGACACTTTATTGAATAGTACACTTGATAAAATAATGAATTGAATTATTTTTGTTTCAGCTCTTGTGGAAAAATAATAATAATTTTAATTCTAAACCGATTTGGAAGCTGCCTTAAAAAAATACATGACTTGCACGTTTTCACATAATTATAACAACATCGAAAATGGTAAATGGTGAGATACTCACAATCATGATCATTTATTCAAATAATTATGTGTGTTTCAGTGATCCTTACAGGTGTGAGCCGCACTAGTGTATTAGAGAACATAAGGGTGATTGTTTCGATATACTCAGTTCACTGTAACCCTTAGCGGCTTATCCACATGTGCCAAATTGCAACTCATTGGCGTTCACCAATCAATACATAAATTTGAAATTATGGTTACTATGGAAAAAATATCGAAAAGTTTATCCGTGAAGATTCTAGAAGAGTTTTAGTGAGAGCTGGTTCTTCCGAACCAGCGGCAAGATCAGTGACTAAACTTTCGAGGGCTAGAGTAGTAGGGTGACCTTAAAATATAATAACCTTAAAATACAATGACAGAAAAACATGTTCTGGCATTTCAAAATGAAATATTCTCAATAATTAACTACAATGTTTTCCAAATATTTTCTTAAACGATACAATTATTTGTTCAATTTTATTTCATATACTATAGTGACCAAAAGAATGCCTGACACGACACGTTCCTTCTATCAGAGATTCCATGCACGTTCTGTCGTGTATCATAAATTATTGATATGAGCTGCTAACAGAATTTCCTATCGGAGGTTTTTCTTTTGTTCCAAATTTATTCTATTTGTTCAGACTTGGAGTGAGTGTATCATGTAGCTTCACAAACAAAACAATCTGATTTACCATAATTCGTAAGCATCACGTATCAGAGGTAACCAAAAGAACAATTCAAGAGACAACTTTCTGATAGATTCAGAGGAAGAACAAAATTACGATCATGCAGTCGAAATTAATCATTTACAAAAAAATTTTCAATCTCTGATTATGTTCAAATTAAGAGAAAATGTTTTTGAAATTATGAAGGGTTCCTTAATATTTTTGAAGTTAATTGCATTAAATCACCCTAAATTATGAATATTGTGTCAGTAATACGTTGGTATCAAGTTTTACTATAAGCTGGAATTTTAAATATTTCGATGGCAGTCACTGTAGCTCAAAGTATCAAACACAATTCCAATAGAGCAAACATCCCTCATAAAATACAAACATTCATCAAAACAGTATAAACAGAGGGGCAACAACAGAGGAGCAATAACAGTCAAGCAACAGTGCAAACAGTATAAACAGAGGAGCAACAACAGACAGGCCACAGTACAAACAGAGGAGCAACAACAGACAGGCAACAGTACAAACAGAGGAGCAACAACATACAAGCAACAGTACAAACAGTGGAGCAACAACAGACAAGCAACAGTACAAACAGAGGAGCAACAACAGACAAGCAACAGTACAAACAGAGGAGCAACAACAGACAAGCAACAGTACAAACAGTACAAACAGAGGAGCAACAACAGACAAGCAACAGTACAAACAGTATAAACTGAGGAGCAACAACAGACAAGCAACAGTATAAACAGTACAAACAGAGGAGCAACAACAGACAAGCAACAATACAAACAGTATAAACAGAGGAGTAACAACAGACAAGCAACAGTACAAAGAGAGGAGCAACAACAGACAAGCAACAGTACAAACACTATAAACAGAGGAGAAACAACAGTACAAACAGAGGAGCAACAATAGACAAGCAACAGTACAAACAGTATAAACTGAGGAGCAACAACAGTCAAGCAACAGTACAAACAGTATAAACAGAGGAGTAACAACAGACAAGCAACAGTACAAACAGAGGAGCAAAAACAGACAAGCAACAGTACAAACAGAGGAGCAACAACAACAAGTAACAGTACAAACAGAGGAGCAACAACAGACAAGTAACAGTACAAACAGAGGAGTAACAACAGACAAGCAACAGTACAAACAGTATAAACAGAGGAGCAACAACAGACAAGCAACAGTACAAACAGTATAAACAGAGGAGTAACAACAGACAAGCAACAGTACAAACAGTATAAACAGAGGAGCAACAACAGACAAGCAACAGTACAAACAGTATAAACAGAGGAGTAACAACAGACAAGCAACAGTACAAACAGTATAAACAGAGGAGCAACAACAGACAAGCAACAGTACAAACAGTATAAACAGAGGAGTAACAACAGACAAGTAACAGTACAAACAGTATAAACAGAGGAGCAACAACAGACAAGCAACAGTACAAACAGAGGAGCAACAACAGACAAGTAACAGTACAAACAGAGGAGCAACAACAGACAAGTAACAGTACAAACAGAGGAGCAACAACAGACAAGTAACAGTACAAACAGAGGAGCAACAACAGACAAGCAACAGTACAAACAGAGGAGCAACAACAGACAAGCAACAGTACAAACAGAGGAGCAACAACAGACAAGCAACAGTACAAACAGAGGAGTAACAACAGACAAGTAACAGTACAAACAGAGGAGTAACAACAGACAAGTAACAGTACAAACAGAGGAGTAACAACAGACAAGTAACAGTACAAACAGAGGAGTAACAACAGACAAGTAACAGTACAAACAGAGGAGCAACAACAGAAAAGTAACAGTATAAACAGAGGAGCAACAACAGACAAGCAACAGTACAAACAGTATAAACAGAGGAGTAACAACAGACAAGTAACAGTACAAACAGAGGAGCAACAACAGACAAGTAACAGTACAAACAGAGGAGCAACAACAGACAAGTAACAGTACAAACAGAGGAGCAACAACAGACAAGCAACAGTACAAACAGTATAAACAGAGGAGTAACAACAGACAAGTAACAGTACAAACAGAGGAGCAACAACAGACAAGTAACAGTACAAACAGAGGAGCAACAACAGACAAGTAACAGTACAAACAGAGGAGTAACAACAGACAAGTAACAGTACAAACAGAGGAGTAACAACAGACAAGCAACAGTACAAACAGTACAAACAGAGGAGCAACAACAGACAAGTAACAGTACAAACAGAGGAGCAACAACAGACAAGTAACAGTACAAACAGAGGAGTAACAACAGACAAGTAACAGTACAAACAGAGGAGCAACAACAGACAAGTAACAGTACAAACAGAGGAGTAACAACAGACAAGCAACAGTACAAACAGTACAAACAGAGGAGCAACAACAGACAAGCAACAGTACAAATTAGAGGAGTAACAACAGACAAGCAACAGTACAAACAGTACAAACAGAGGAGCAACAACAGACAAGCAACAGTACAAACAGTACAAACAGAGGAGCAACAACAGACAAGCAACAGTACAAATTAGAGGAGTAACAACAGACAAGCAACAGTACAAACAGTACAAACAGAGGAGCAACAACAGACAAGTAACAGTACAAACAGAGGAGTAACAACAGACAAGCAACAGTACAAACAGTACAAACAGAGGAGCAACAACAGACAAGTAACAGTACAAACAGAGGAGTAACAACAGACAAGCAACAGTACAAACAGTACAAACAGAGGAGCAACAACAGACAAGCAACAGTACAAACAGAGGAGTAACAACAGACAAGCAACAGTACAAACAGTACAAACAGAGGAGTAACAACAGACAAGCAACAGTACAAACAGTACAAACAGAGGAGCAACAACAGACAAGTAACAGTACAAACAGAGGAGTAACAACAGACAAGTAACAGTACAAACAGTACAAACAGAGGAGTAACAACAGACAAGCAACAGTACAAACAGAGGAGCAACAACAGACAAGCAACAGTACAAACAGAGGAGTAATAACAGACAAGCAACAGTACAAACAGTACAAACGGAGGAGTAACAACAGACAAGTAACAGTACAAACAGAGGAGCAACAACAGACAAGCAACAGTACAAACAGAGGAGCAACAACAGACAAGCAACAGTACAAACAGAGGAGCAACAACAGACAAGCAACAGTACAAACAGAGGAGCAACAACAGACAAGCAACAGTACAAACAGAGGAGCAACAACAGACAAGCAACAGTACAAACAGAGGAGCAACAACAGACAAGTAACAGTACAAACAGAGGAGCAACAACAGACAAGTAACAGTACAAACAGAGGAGTAACAACAGACAAGCAACAGTACAAACAGAGGAGCAACAACAGACAAGTAACAGTACAAACAGAGGAGCAACAACAGACAAGTAACAGTACAAACAGAGGAGTAACAACAGACAAGCAACAGTACAAACAGTACAAACAGAGGAGCAACAACAGACAAGTAACAGTACAAACAGAGGAGTAACAACAGACAAGCAACAGTACAAACAGTATAAACAGAGGAGCAACAACAGACAAGTAACAGTACAAACAGAGGAGTAACAACAGACAAGCAACAGTACAAACAGAGGAGTAACAACAGACAAGCAACAGTACAAACAGTATAAACAGAGGAGCAACAACAGACAAGCAACAGTACAAACAGTATAAACAGAGGAGTAACAACAGACAAGTAACAGTACAAACAGAGGAGTAACAACAGACAAGCAACAGTACAAACAGAGGAGTAACAACATACAAGCATTAGTACAAACAGTATAAACAGAGGAGTAACAACAGACAAGCAACAGTACAAACAGTATAAACAGAGGAGCAACAACAGACAAGCAACAGTACAAACAGTATAAACAGAGGAGCAACAACAGACAAGCAACAGTACAAACAGTATAAACTGAGGAGTAACAACAGACAAGCAACAGTACAAACAGTATAAACAGAGGAGCAACAACAGACAAGCAACAGTACAAACAGTATAAACAGAGGAGTAACAACAGACAAGTAACAGTACAAACAGAGGAGTAACAACAGACAAGTAACAGTACAAACAGAGGAGCAACAACAGACAAGTAACAGTACAAACAGAGGAGCAACAACAGACAAGTAACAGTACAAACAGAGGAGTAACAACAGACAGGCCACAGTACAAACAGAGGAGCAACAACAGACAAGTAACAGTACAAACAGACAAGCAACAGTACAAACAGTATAAACAGAGGAGCAACAACAGACAGGCCACAGTACAAACAGAGGAGCAACAACAGACAAGTAACAGTACAAACAGACAAGCAACAGTACAAACAGGAACCCCATTCCAAAGCTGCGAATTCATTAACGATATTGGAAAGCAAAACAGAATTTGGTGATTTAATAAGTTATGTAAATAAGGAACGTCAGAGTCCAGTTTGGGCTTTTGCAATTATGTATGCAAATATTTACAGTCGTTAAAGGGAATGGAAGCACTGTGTTCATTCCCTTCCTTTTGAATTTCAGTCTTGATCCAATATTTTGGTAAATAAGATTATTCGAATGAACAGAATATAGGTAGGGAAATATTACTTCAAAAGAAGTATTTAATTGGAATCGATATAATATTCGTATATTCATTCCTCCAATTTTTAAAATGCATTTGTAGTTTTCTTTCATCGTTCATAATTATATTAATATTGTTCAAAAACTCAAGGGAAAATTATTAAAGAGTATTAATTATATTCTCATATTCAAATGTAACATAAAAGGTAGAAAAAATTGTGAAAAAATCAACATATGAGTAGTCAATTTATTAAAATTACATTAGAAAACCACGGAGATTCAAATCCGAACCCCCAAAAAATGAACTGGGAAAGAAAAACGTGACGTGTAATTCTATCTACAGAGTCAGACCACGAGGGAATAAAGACCAGGGACAATATATGCCACTGCATTTTTGAATATATAGAAAACTAACTTCGAGTTTATTTGAAAAAACGCAAATTGTGATTCAATGGAAACAGTAAAATTATTTTTAGTGAAGAATGTGAAAAAAAATGTCATCTTCATGAACACTGTGATATTTATATTTAAATGGTATTTACTACAGAGCCTGTATTATGAGTCCCTATTATTTATTATGACAACCTTTAACCCGTTGACTACTAGAATTTAAAACAAAAATTTAAGCCTTCGATAGGTCCTAATAATAAAGTTTCTTTGACCTAAAAATGAGTCAATTTCGTCTCTATTCATCATAAGAAATTCATCCTGATTACGTCAGTCAATCATCTTTTGCTAAAATTTCTATTATTTTGACTCATAAACTGTCACACAATGTTCAATTGAATTGGTCTTTGAAGACATATCAAAGGATAAAAAAGTTAAACGATGAGTTTTTAGTGTTGCTTCAAGTTCTTGGCACTTGTTCAGCAATTGCAAGGCTTTAAGTTCAGATATTTACAGAGAATTCTTTAAATTGCACTCAGTTTCTTACGTTTTTTGGATGTAATCATTGAAGAGTAAGTCCATTGAGAAATTTTTTTGGAAGTGTAAATAGACTTTTCATGAGAATTTTTCCCTATTTTAACTGTTGCTCTTGAACGTTCCTTTTACCTAAAGCTTTGAAATATGAAAAATCTTTTGTAAGTCCACTATACTACTTTCAAAATGAGTTAAAATAGTTATTGAGTTATAACAAAATTAAATACAAAGTTAATTTTCGATATTATCAAATATCAACTATTCAACTTCTTAAAGTTAATCAAACCGGAATAAGATCCTACGACATTTTCAACTCTGAGAGATCCTCTCCAATTTCACCATTTCACATATCATGTTCTTGTTATCATTTGTAAATTGTCAGCCACGGCAAGTCATTTCTAGTCTCCGTAACATGATCTAATTGGGTAACCCGGAGAGATTGGATTACGTCTTATGAAGGAAAAAGAATTCGATGGAGGAAAATCAAAATCTCTTTATTTTATATAGAATCTTCATAGAATATATTTCGATTTAATCTTACACATTAACCAATACGAATATAAAATAAAAGATCAGGATAAAACGGATTAAACTAAATCTTATATAATGAATAATCGATAAAACAGAAATCTCCATTATTCAATATGTAATAATAAATTCACAATTAGGGGATGATTTCGATAATAATTTATAATATTTGTATTATATAGAATATCTTCTTTCAACCTTTCATTATGAAGAAATATTGATGCGTATTATGTAACTCTATTGTGCAATAGAGGAGTTAGTTGCAATGGAACAGAATCCAACTATGCAGTTGTGTCGGTGTTAATCCAATTACCAGACTGCAATTCAGGACAACTCCAGGATAAACTCACTTAACATCTCTAGCTTGGAGTCAGTCGGTACCGCCATGCAATGTAGCGAAACTAACGGAACCTAACACGAATTGGATATTGAAATTTATTAAATGAAGAATGAATCTATTTGAAAATTAACACTGTATATGTACAAAGAAAATTATATGACTTTGAGATGAATGAGTATAGGGCACTAATTTTTGGTGGATATATTTGATGCGTTCAGAGAACGAAAGGCTTAAGCCCCATAACCTGGAACTGAGTTTTTCAAGGAAAAGTTATTCTTGTAACTGAATAATTTAATTTTTCCTTCGGTATTTTATGTAAAAACAGTCAAAAGTATTTTTATCGTTCATTCTATCTCAGTAAACCTCAAAAAATAAATCTACAATATTCAGATGCTTCTCCTGAACAGTTTTCCTAAATTGTTATAATATTATTCTCAAGAATCATTGCTTCCCCATGCAATATAAAAAAAAAACATTTTTTTGAATTCCTTGTTACAAGTTATAAGTCATAAAAATTTAGTGACGATTAATCAAACCATATTCATTTATAACAAATTTAGCAAGTTACGCGTGGAGTTTTTTCGTACTAACTCAAACTCTTCCATTTGCCCGTTCACAAAAAGTAATGGTTCCATCTAATCTGGTAAATAGACTATCTGGAGCCTCACAAATCCCTATCGAGAGTATTTGATCCAGGCTTTGGAGATAAATCTGCCTATCAATGCCCAGAGATTATAGTCAATTAAAAAGAATTCCATTGGATAACGAGGATTTTTGATGAACGTGAATCATTGAATATGTAGAAATGTTATTTGGAACCCTGTCTGTGAACCATATGTATGTTGAAGAATACACATTTAAATTAGTATCAATATTAACCCTAATGAGTAAAACTATCAGAATGAACGGGAAGGTTTGACTATGTGTTAAAAAAACACATGTACCTACGGTACTGTATTTTTTACAAGTTGTAAGTATCTATACTAAACTAATGTGTCCAAATTTTAAGTAAAAATATTGAACATATAAGGTGAAATGAATATATAGGTATATAAGACATTGGTAACTGAGAGAGCAGAGCTGTGATTGGGTGGAGTGTGACACAATCATAGCTCGTGCATGTGTCTGTACTCCATGAAAATGTGGACGAAAGTGTGTTGAGTGGTTAGTTAGCTCTATTTCTACGTTGCCACACGTCACAACAGTACAATTAATTTCATAATTAATGTTATTTATGCTGATTTACGCCGTCACGTAAATATTTTTCAAATTTTAAATACAAAAATACATTTGGTATTTATGCAGGAACAAAGTCAAGAAAGGCCGTTTAATTTGAAGGAATGTCATGAAAGATATGAAGTAATTCAAAAAGGATGTGAATAGAAAACACACGTCGAACTCATTATGGTTAAGATTACTTATTCAACACTTATCCAAATAGAACAAATAAATACGTACGTGTAGATACGAATATTGGAATGAGAATATAAATCCAGAATATTAAACGTATTTTTTGATACGTACAACACTTTTGACCAGTTACCACCTCCCTGTTAGTGGTCACACCTCCATGTTGGTGGTGACCACCTCCCTGTGATTGGTGATACCTTCCTGTGGGCGGTGACACCTCCCTGTGGGTAGTGACACCATCCTGTGGGTATTCACACCTGCTTGTCGGCGGTGACACCTCCCTGTGGACTGTACCACCTTCTTGTAGGCGGTACCGCCTTCCAGTGGGCAGTACCATCTCACTGTGGACGGTAAATAAGCATCTTATTTTCAAAAAATAGGGGTGAAAAACCTACGATGGGTGGTGGCACTATTAATTAAAATCTTTAATTTCATACTTGAACTTGACTAGTATGACGTTAGTCGCTATAAAAAAATGATTTCAAATTATCCAGATTTTGACGTAGAAATATATATATGAAAATTGCCAAATTTTGCGGAAGGCAATTGAACGTTACTTCCTTCCTATTCTCTCCTCTTTTACACATTGGGTTCAGTGTCGTTTCTGAGCATCTAACTAAACAAATTGAAATACATATCTTGCAAATAGTTAGGAGAGGTATTTAAGACTCCTTCTTAGTACCATTGATCCCAGGGAGAATGATATTGTGAAGAAAAAAAGAGTACCTTAACATTAACCTCATATAATGGCATTCATTTTCATTTAAAAAAAATTTAAAATAACATACAACAGTATATCTGTTTTTGAATAATTATCTCATTTCTGCGTAAGAAATGATGTTCAAATTTCTCATTATATTTTTTATTTTTTTTATTTAATTTACTTCTTCATATTTCAATGAAGAGATTCAAGTAAATGCAGCGCATGTCATATTATGTTAATGAAAAGTTATTTTTTACTTCATTAACACCTTTTTCAATATTTATAAAAGGAGAAATTACAGGGTCCATAATTTAGACTCAAAAGGCTTAAATATTTCAAGTTGAAGTTTGTTGATAACGGTTTAACAAATTGACTTATAATCTACATTTTTCAATTCACCATAGAAATTCTTATAAATATAAAAATCCAATATTTTAACACAGTATTGGATAATAACGTTTGAGAAACACCGTTATCGATAAATAGTATTATACTATCAATTAAATAACAATTTAATTTATTTGAGAGATAATTTAAACGCAATATAATTCTGTTATCACAGCAGTCTTACCTCTCCATATTTACTAACTAAAAATCTCCATTATTAAATGTCAGATTCTTCATTATCCGTCAACCATCATTAAATTCTCTTCTGAGTCTCCGTGTTTTTGTACCAATTAAAACAGCTCTCACATTTCTTCAGGAATCCAATCATTTTTATCTGAAACTCCTGACGAAAGTTGTAATGACCTGCTCTTCTGTTTTATTAATTGAAGCACGTGCTCTTAACTCTAGCTTACTTTTATCAAAGACTTTTAAATGGTATATTTTAAACATTAGTAAACATAATAAAATAGCACGATGCTTGCATCATCCTCTATTGATAGTGTCTCATTAGTTAGATTTTATCGAATGGTTTTTGATTCATAATGATTCATTCAATTGCCTTTTTAGTATGTTGATGATATGCTTGAATGATATATGTATTTATTACACTCTTTTGCTATACATATAATTACTTTGTATTGTATTTAGATAATAAAAATAGTGTAAAACCAATTTACTAAAGTACTTCCTAAGTTAAGCATTTTAATTAAATCAATGAAAATACAATCAATCTCCACGCAATAACGGCTTTTAATTACAAAATAAAATATAGAGAACACCATCGACAGAAACAAATCGTTCGAAGGGGTCATGCATACTCTTCGTTTGTCATTAGGCCATGGTAGGCATTCGAACTAAATAATCCCTATACTGCGGATATAGTACTCTAAAATTCACTTCCAATAACGGAAGGTTTGTTTGTATGAACTGTAACTGAAATGGTAATTGAAGGATAAAAACAATTATTATTGTTTTTACATGTAATTTGTATGCGATAAGCATACTTGACACATCAATGTAGTTTATCAAAAGGAAGTTGCAGTGGGCTGTCTTAATCATTATAGCCCTGTCACACATGCAATTAAATTTAAGTTTCAATATCGTATACGAAACTAATTTACTTCTTTGTGTGTTCTACTTATTCAACTTCTGTTTATTTTATATTTTACGTATAATAACTGTTCAAAACAGAAAATAGTTCATTCATGTCTCTTTTCTGGTACGAAGTTATTGTAATGTACAACTGGGCGTGAGAGAATTTTTCATGAGACTCCATTCAGAAGTTAGTCTTTCGAAATTTGATTTGCTGGATAAGTTACTCCTCCTCTGATTTAATTTATATTCGCATTTCAAAAGAGACGATGTATCACATTATTTATAAAATCTTATTTATTTAACATTGCATAACTTGCTTAATTTTCAATGCATGAATTATTATTAAAAATTAAATGGGATTCAATTACATTTTTCCATCTATCAAAAACCATGGGAATTTGCTAACAAATTATAACTATCATTTAAGAACAGCTAATGACTGCGAGTACAAGAAAGAAGCGTATTTTTTGTGTTCACCAAGAAGGGAGGTCATTACAACTTTCTCTATGAGTTCCTAACAAAAATGATTGAGTTTCTGGAAAAGAGAAGAGTTGTTTTAATTTGCGGTAAACTGAAGAAGACCGGAGGAAGATTCCCATGAAGATTAGCGAGTAATGAACTCCGCTATCGGTTGCTTTGGCTAATTGAAAGGATTAGAAACATTGCGTTTGTTTTTAATTTGCTCACATTCATATTCAGTATATTGCATGCGTTTAATCTTGTTTATTTGTTTATCATATCATTTATTAGAATTGAAGTATACAATCTTTTCAGATAAATTCTAAAATCTGTATGAAAAAAATAATGAAAATTCATACTGTATAGTGTATAGCCTAAATAATACGGTAAAAATCATTACCTGAATACTTTGAATTCTACAGAGATATATTCGAGCCATCGGTGAAAATTTTCGGTTAGATGACGAGAAAAATTAATTTTTCACAGAATATATATTAAAGCTCAAATAGTAAGTTTCTTTCTGTTGATTAAAATGATGTTAGGTTATTCAATTTTTCATACTTGTTAAGCGGCTTGCCCGTAAAAGTTACGAGTCTAGAAAAGTAGTATAGTAAAGGCCGTATAAACTCTTTGAGATATCGTCTCTACCGCATACGTTTCTATCGATACAGTACTCAAGAATATTGTTTTTAAGGATACTTTTTTTAAGGTAAATATTATCTGATTGGTTGGCGAAGAAGAAGAGCCAACAAGGGAGCTGAGCTTGAACCGTTTGTACTCCACCCTCTGTAGGAACCTCCTCCTTTCATATTGTTACGAGTTGAATTCAATTAGTTTTCAAGAAATAAGAACTTCGAAACTCTCAATATAAATGGCTTCAACATAGTCTGCAATGACCGTTAGTTTGTTGTTCTGTAAACTTCATGATTGGTTATGACCTGGCAGGGTGTTCGGGGGACGGCACGCTCCCTGATACACTTAATGGTCAATATCCATAAACAATAATTGAGTTAGTAACCATTAAAAAATTACCATAAAAAATTTATCCGCAAGGAACAATATATCTAATACTTATACAACACCCAATTGTTAAGCACTAAGCTAAGTATTAACAAAGTTTGGCTGAAACATATAGGGTTGATGCTGTCATGAATTCTTCATAAATAATAATTAAATTTTGCCAATATAAATATGTATATGTTTGTGAAGTATTGTTTTGCTCATGTAAATATATTGATCGATAGATATCTATTGACTTTATGTCCATTGCATCAATAAGTAAATATTAGAGCACTTAGCTCAATTGGTGCCCGGAAGACTCCAAAGATAGTAGCACTATTGGCATCCGTGAAGATGGATTCATTGAAGTACTGGTTAACCATCTTTGGATTGTATATGGATATGTCTAAAGATTTTACAATAGTTTGGATTGTGTTCATGCAACTATCTATCTTCCTAGGAGTAATCGCAGGATTAGTGAAATTCAATATCCAAGGAGAATTCAAAGATGTTGTTTTCCTTGTTGTCATCAATGGCTATAACTACGGTTTGCTCCTAATCATCTGGATCTTTTTATTCAGAAGCAAGAAAATGACCAAAATTATGAAACGCTCCTTGACCAATCTGAAAAAATGTGATATCAAACCGACCAAACTGAAGACTTTCCTACACAAAGACTGGTTGTTTATGGTCTTTTCTTTAAATCATCTTTCGGTGAATTTGTTCTTCTTGATCAACAACGTAGCAAACAACCACCAAAACCCGTTTTGTTATACCTATTTCCTCTCTTTTCATTTTTTCCTATACATTATGTTCAATGTGATTAGCGTGACTTACAGATACATCTTACTGGAAAATGGCAGAGGAATACTTCTAAGTGTGAAGAAAATGGAATCGCTTGATGATATGAAAGCAATCACAGTAGAGGGAATGAAGATGAAACTGTTTAATGTGGTACAGTCCTTGAAAAAAGTTAGTCATACTTTATAAGAAATTAATAATTCATAAATATTTTTCCCAGCAAATGTGAGAAATCAATTGTATAATTCCTATTTTTAATTTTGGAGACGTTGATGATACTGTTAAAATGAATATTAATACAAATTATTAAATATTTTATTTACAATAAAAGGATTTCCGAAATAATCTGGCTGAAATTCGAATTCATTAAAATGATTACTTCACCTATGATAAGAAAAGGAAATCAAAATAAAAACTCGATCAACATTAAGAACTATTTTTACATTTCAGTTTCATCGAATTGAGTCCAGCTTAAACTCCACATTCTCAATGCTGATCATTTTGTCTATCGGTAACCACGCTCTACTCTGCTGTGTAGCGATTTACGGATTCATAAATGATCGAAACCCTTTCGTCTTTCTCTCCGTAGTACTGTTGTACCTCTACATCTTTCAAGCTTTCGACGTTGGGGAGAAATATTCAGTTTTGGTGAGGAAAATTTCGAAATTTCTCATCTTGTAAGTAAGGCTGAAAGTGCAGGTCAACACAGGTCATGATAGGTCAAAAAGAACCTTCTGAAGGTCATACTAGTTCATGATGTATGTCTGTAACTTCTTTCTAAGTGACGTAAGTGTCCAGTAGTTTATTGGTTAGACCAGAATGGTTATAATATTTTTGTTCACGGTAATTACTTACTAATATTATTCGCTAAATCATATTTTCAGATCAGCCAAGCTTACGAAACAATAATCACATTCAAAAGTGAAACAAGAACAGATGACCAAGAATTACATCAAATGGTAAATTCATATGATAGTTTACAGCTTATTTACATTGCTTATGTCCAGTATGGAAATGAAATATATTATTTTATGGACCGTCAAAGTAGAAATGGAGAAACCGAGATATCTATGACTAAATATACAACACATTGATTAACAAAACCCGACCATTCAATTGAATTTTTTTTCAACAAAGTTATGTCATGTATTTCTCAGCATCCTGGATTCTCCATGTTTCTAAATTCATTAAACATATTATTTAATAAAACATTATTGCAAATGAAGGTGATAAAGAATTCTTTAAGCATATTGTTTATAATTCTTTATCACCTTCATTTGCAATCATGTTTCATTAAATATCAATTGTTAAGTGTTAAGTGTCTATGTCAGTAAATTTAACTCTTTGCTTTTGAAGGTACAATCAGCTTTGGATAGATTAACACTGATGAAACCTATAAATATTAATGGATATTTCGATCTAAATCACTCGAGCTATTTGGGTGTAAGTTGGAATATATGAAATTGTAGGACAGATGATTACTGTTTCTGATGTCTTCATTCTGAATATATTTTATGTGCATAATTAAATCCGCTATAATCTCGAATCAATAATGATCATAATCATTACTCCATACGCTGTCCCAAATCTGTGGTTCAAGTTCTTTTAACCATTTGGTTATTGATTGGAGCATATAATCTTTTAAAGCAAAATAAAAGTTGTACGCTTCTTCATTCCTTCATCTCACAGATAATAAGTTATTAATATTTAAACTATTTTCAGATTCTGAACTCCTCGTTCACTTACATCATAGTGTTACTTCAGATGGGAAGTGGAGATGCGAAGTGAACAACTCAGAGTATATTTTATATACACCTCAGATATAAGAACATATGTATATAGATCCAAATATCAATATATATGTATATGTAATAGGAATAAATTCCTATAGTATGAATCAAATTACTACCATCCATCTCTTATCACGTCAAGGCGAGTGTATAAATGATTTCTGAAAAATAAATGGTTATATGTTGAAAATAAATCTTATTTTTATTTTTGATATACATTGCTTCAAATAAACACGATTAGTTTTCTATGTACAATTTTATATTTATTTCCATACGACAATACATAATCTTAAATTATTTGTAATGCTTTATAAAATGAATCACAATATCTATTATCTTATTTTCTATTCATTATGTATATACTAAAAAAATAATTATATGGTTGTTTCCACCTAAATATTACATCACAGTTATTCAGTTGTGTGAGATCATCTGGCACTATCTTCCATGAAGACAATTAGTGTGGCCATATCAAGCTATTCCCAGACCATTGCCAACACAAATAACATCTGTTTATCCCTCAAATGATCAACATGTATCTCCATTGTTCCCTCTATATTTGTCAATTAATCGTGTGTATAAGAAATCTTACTAATTGGACGAATTATCGTTGCTTCGTTTCTATTCGTATATTCTGAAAGCACACATAGTTTTAAGGTTACAGTAAACATTATGGACGGTAGACATGACGAACAGGTTACAGATTAGACCAAGATCTAAAGACAGACCATCCAAAGTAGGTCTTAGCCAATATTGGTGGTTTAAAATAATTAGATTGAAGGAAAGCGAATACCTGCCCACGGAAAAATACTAACTACATATGGTACAAACACTAAGAGCTTATACTGCAAGATCTGAAACGTGGATCGAACCGAGAATCAGTTAGATTAAGTTTAGAATATCAAGTTAAACTCTATTATCAGGATCTATAAGAAAAGCTTTTTCTATACTTCCTATGTCATTAAAAAGGTTAAACAGATAATCTATCTTGAGTAGGTTTCTAGGGCTCTACTGAAAAGGAAATGCCTAATATCTAACAACAATTAGGTAGTATTCTTAATTAGGTCAACTACAGAGTCAAACTCTTCACATACCACTGAATAACTTGATAGTAAGATATTAGCTTTTGAATGATTTAACTACTCCATACTTATTATAATTTCAAAAATAGCTTCTAATAACACCCAAATATCAAAACTGAAATACAAATTTAACTTTTATTGAGTTTGAATGGAAGTTAATAATTCTTCTGATTTATTGGTCAGTCAAATTGCTTATCAGTTCCTTCACATACATTCAGTTCATTCATTGCTTCAGATCACTCGCTTTCAATGGATCATCACACATTTCTACTCATAGAATTATATGTTGCAATGAAAATAAAATAGATTTACATTATAGAATATATATGCAATTTGTTAAATACTTTACCTATAAATTACACTAATACCTTAACTTATTTCAAGTGATATATGAGTGATCTTGTTCAATAATTATTTAATATTCTTACCAAGTAACTAATTTCATACATATGGTTGGTTCTCTTCCCTCTAACACTCTCTTAAGATCAGTCATATTCTACTTTCATAATCTCGCGATCGTTGGAGGAATGGTCTTAGGCACAAAACTTGGAAACTATATTTTATATGGAAGTGTATCGAAAAAAATATCGTGTGTGCTCATGGTTACATCAATATTTTAAATAAATTAATTCTTTAGTTAGCTGACAGGAAGGGCATGAATACAGTTGGTATTATTTATTATTTTAATATGAAAATCCAAACTGTAATATTTTACCAAATAACTTATATAATTTTATTTGGTTAATAAATTTTCAATTAATAAATGTAACCATGGTAACTTCAAGTGTATTTTCGTTGCTTCATCCCTTCACTCAGTGACTTGATACTAATTAAATTTGTAATTAATAATATTTGTTTTAACGTATTGATATTTTCAATTTGTTCATTTTAATATATTTCTGTTTATTTTTTGATGTATTCTATATCGATCGAATGAACTACATTAAAATAGTTGATTCAAATCTTTTTTTTTTTTTTGGTACTATGTTCATTTATTCTGATGTAGAACGGAATGTAAGAGAATTTTTCATTAGGTTCCATTCAGAAGTTTGTTTTTTGAGATTTGATTTGCTGAATAGGTTGCTTCTTCTCTGATCTAATTTATATTAACATTTTCAAAAGAGACGATATATTTCATTATTTATGCTATCGTTATATATAAATATTGCATAACCTTCTTAATTTTCAAAATATGATATATATTTTAAATATGATGAAATGAAATTACATTTGTTCATCTCTCACGATGTAAATTTACTAACAAATTTTAATACGATCTAGTTAGTTAGTTAGTGACTTTGAATACAAGATAGAAGAGTATATTTTGTGTCCACCAAGAAGGGAGGTCATTACAACTTTCTCTATGAGTTCCTAACAAAATTGATTGAGTAGGAGGAAGAAGAGTTGTTTTAATTTGCGACAAAATTGGACCGGAAAAAGATTCCAATGAAGATTAGCGATTAATGAACTCCGCTATCGGTTGCTTTGGCTAATTGAAAGGATTCGTAATATTGTGTTTGGTTTTCTCTTTGCTCTCAATAGTATTCAATATATTGAGTTTTTCTATATTTATTTATCATATTTTGCTTAATAAATACTTATTGTTCATGTAGTATACGTATATAAATTGAATCACAACTTCTATTCAAACTATCGAAATTCATTTGATATTAAACAGTTAAATCGTCACTGTTTTTTTTTTAACACTACTGAGCTTGACGTGTGTTTTCTAAGTAGATCCTTTTCAAATCACTTTGTATCATCCATATCATCCCTTTAAATTTATCAGCCTTTCTTGACCTTGTTCCTACATAAATACCAAATATATTTTTGTTTTTAAAAGATAAAAAAATATTTACGTAACGGCTTAAATCAGCGTAAACACGTAAATTAGATGTAATGTAGTGACATTTTGCAACATGGGTATAGAAAGAAATACAATTTGGTACTCGCTCGGCACACCCAAGTCAAAACGTTTTCATGGAGAGCACACACATGCGAGAAACACACCCTCTCTTCCACCCAATCACAGCTCTGCTCTCTCAGTTTCCAATGTCTTAAATACCTATGTATTTATTTCTCCTTATATGTTCAATATTTTACTTGAAATGTGCTACACATTAGTTTAGTATATATACTAACAACTTGCAAAAATACAGTACTGTAGGTACAAAAATAAGACATGTGTTTTTCAACACAGAGTCAAAAAAAACCATCCGATACCTTCTGAACATCAAACTCATTAAGGTTAAGAGAAACTTAGATTTTATTAAATTTGAGCTATCGGTAAAAAATCAGTCTGTTAGTAGATGTTATTAATCTATTTTCTACACAATTGACAGGTTATTGATGGCAACATTCAACTTAAAAGGCAAACTGTATTTCTTAAATAGCATCACATATAATTATACAAGCGGTAGAGTCTTCATTAAAATGGTTACAGTTGAGGGTAAGCAGACAAGAGATGGGGCTTGACCATTTCTGATAGGGTTTGGGCTCTGAATTACTCCTCAAGACTACTGTGACTTAAACATGCATCATCATATTATGCGTTCACAGAGCACAATTATTCTCCTCTAAACTGCGTGGAACTTCCGTCTTTTGTGAATTGGAAACCAGTTCTTTTTTCTGCCGGCTTATCAGCAACACGTGTCTATAATCAGTTCCATTTTTCTTTCGAAATCTACCTCATACGTACTCCACAACGAACTTGTCAAAACTTTAGGCGAGGTTAGACACCAGGATCGTGTAAGGATGTTACCTATATATGTTAATAAGTCTTTACACTACCGGTTTTCAGTATTGATACCTTAACTAAAATCTCTGTCTTAAATACCTTTTTCGATCATACAATAGTATTCCAAATAAAATAGCAGTGCTCCATTTGTTATATCACGAATTGAAATCCTTAACCTTGCCTAAGTATTAATAAATGTAGTAGCTTATGGAATTGAATGAAGTTGTTTAAAACTCTTTCAAGTCTGGTGGTACATATTTTGTACCTTACTGATTGTTACAATTGGTGTGCTGTGGTACACAAATTGTATCACCCTAAAAAGCGCTTTCAAGTCTGGTGGTACACACTACATACCACATAAGGGCTACGTTTAATGCTTGGTGGTACAGAAATTGTACCACCTTTAAAAATTAAGTTTGTGCGCTGCTCCGGCCCCAAGCAACCATGACACATTGTGCCAAGATGGGCACTAGATGGTTAGATGGGCAAGAGATGGCAGACTGAAAAGTAGCCTAGAAATTAGATGGGGATAATGTGGTTTTCCATTTTCATGGAATGTTACCTCGGGAGAAGGTTGGTTCACTGTGGTGAATCCATCCCATTGAATTGCCATATTGGCCCAACCTGATTACTCTATAACGTGTCAACATTAAATAGGTGAAAGTGGTTTACATATTGGCAACATCTTGGGCCAAGATCATTTCAACATAACAGCCCATGCCGTCATCATGTTGGCCCATTCTGCAAATAACCACACAGTACCAATACGATTTGTACACCTAGTGCCAACATGGGCCCCATTAACTTGTGTTGCTTGGGGCAGCTCAAATTTTGAGCTAACTGCATGAATGCTTAGGTATTGTCATAATTCTTTGGGCAAATAGGACATTTATTTCCTTGAAAAGTGTGGGCCTGAAAGAGTTCATCTTTAATGTTTGATATTATTCTGAATGTCTTTTTATTGATCTTTCCAGATCCACTAATTTTCTATAAGAAATAAAAGAAGTTTGATCCCTTGATTTGGTGTGATTTCTCCTGCACCCCCGTGGCGCAACAACTACTAACCAGGAAGACTGAACAGTGAACACTATGTCCTCGCCTTCAGTGTATACTTCTAAGAATCTTAACCTGAATTCACTGATGAGTTAAATTCCCGTCAATAATTTGGGTGGTCCAATCAAACCACTATTTTATTTTGTCCAGCAGTAAACCACGAGAATTATAAAATAATATACATTAGGACTAATTGCCTAATAGGTATAGAATTGTACACTTCACATAGAAAAAAGGTATTATTATTACAAAAATTTCTAAGCTGTTTTATTACACATCACTAAATCTTTTAGTACTCCGTGGGAAAGATTCATATCTCGTTAGGCAGGTAGAAATTTTTCCCTTATTTTATGACCTTTTCACTAAATAGCTGACTAAAATATGAAGCTAATCCCAAATGCCCCAAACAGCAGATTTGGTTGACATATTCATTTTTTTTTGTTGATCAACTTACATGCCAAGTATAATGATCATTTCAATTAATCTTGTAAATTTCGTGTCAGCTTGTTGTACTGAAGAATGTGTGAAGCATAATTTGCTCATTTTATTTTATTGATCAATAGAATTATATCGACATTATGTCCATCCAAACAATAAGTAAATATTAGAGCACTTAGCTCAATTGGTGCCCGGAAGACTCCTAAGATAGTCGCACTATTGGCATCCGTGAAGATGGATTCATTGAAGTATTGGTTGACCATTTTTGGATTGTATATGGACATGTCTAGAGATTCTACAATAGTTTGGATTGTTTACACACAACTATCTATCTTCCTAGGAGTGATTGCAGGATTCTTGCATTTCAATATCCATGAAGAATTCAAAGACATTGTTTTCCTGATCTCCATCAATTGTTATAACTATGGTTTGCTCCTATTTATCTGGATATTTGTATTTAAGAGCAAGAAAATTACCAAAATTATGAAACGGTCCTTGATCATTCTGAAAAAATGTGAAATCAAACCGACCAAACTGAAGGCCTTCTTGTACGAAGACTGGTTGTTCGTATTTTTTTCCCTAAAACATCTTTCGCTGAATTTGTTCTTCATGATCAAAAATATAGCAAAGAACCACAAAAATTCCTTCTGTTACTTCTACTTCCTCTTATTTTATTTCTTCGTATACATTATGTTCAATGTGATTAGCGTGACACACAGATACATCTTACTGGAAAATGGCAGAGGAATACTTCTAAGTGTGAAGAAAATGGAGTCGCTTGATGATAAGAAAGCAATCACAGTAGAGGGAATGAAGGGGAAACTGGTAAATGTTTTACATTCCTTGAAGAAAGTAAGTCATACTCCAATGAATCACGTGATATATGAATAGTATGCCCGTATTATGTAACAAATTTCTTGAATTTTAGAATCAGTAGTGTTATTTATTTTGATTGAAATTAT
Source organism: Caprella mutica (assembly GCA_947561585.1). Lineage (NCBI taxonomy): Eukaryota > Metazoa > Arthropoda > Malacostraca > Amphipoda > Caprellidae > Caprella > Caprella mutica. Next base: position 107,388 of record CANNZV010002656.1, on the reverse strand, counting down.
TGAATAAAATATCAAAATAACTAAAACTTCTTATTAAGTTTTTCAATAAACGGATCTTCAAAGAGATCTGGTAGCCAACATGATCAATTAAAAATTCGGTCGAATTAAAATTCACATATGTTGCAAAAATAAGCAATGAAACAGAAATTTCAATATTAAAACCCATATCTTTACATTTCAGTTTCATCGAATTGAGTCTAGCTTAACTTCCACGTACTCAATGCTGATCATTCTGTCAATTGGTAACCATGCTCTACTCTGCTGTACATCGATTTATGGATTCATAAATCACCGAAATCCTGTGGTTCTCATGTCCGTCGTACAGATGTACCTCTACATCTTTCAAACTTTCGACGTTGGGGAGAAATACACTGGTTTGGTGAGTGAAATCTATAAATTTCTCATCCTTTAAGCCAGACAACACAATTGACTCTGAGTACTGGGAACTGTATGCTAACATCTGTCACGATAAGTCAATCAGAAACTTATATGCAGGTCAAATAGTTCATAATCAATGTCAATGTTTATTTTCCGAAAACTATGAGTGTCCAGAAGTTAAGTTGTTAGTTCAGAGTCTAGACAATACATCAACATACACTTTTTCCATACACTGATTCTTATGCCCAGTGAAATAGTTTGATAACTCATTATGCAGGTTAATAATTCTTCTTTTTTCACCGATCATCATATTCTCAGGTCAACCAAGCTTACGAAACAATAATCTCATTCAAAAGTGAAGTAAGGACAGATGACCAAGAATTTCATCAAATGGTAAATTTATAATAGAATTTACAATATATTAGCTTTTCTTCTGCACACAATGTAAATAAACTGAAATGATGTTCATCAGAGTAACAATAGAAAACCTGAACTCATTGATAATCAAACCCCTGTCATACGATTGATTTTTTTTATCTCTAAAAGTTTGTTTATACTTCATATCCAGGAATTTTCATATTTTTATTTAAGCATACTTTTATTCAATTCTTTGTCACCATCAATTTTGAAATCATGTTTCTTAGAAAATCTAATGTTTATGCTTTTTTCTGTAGCAAAAATACTTCTGTTAATTTAACTGCGTATTTTCACAGGTACAATCAGCTTTGGATAGATTGACACTAATGAAACCTATAAATATTAATGGATATTTCGATCTAAATCACTCGAGCTATTTGGGTGTAAGTTGGACTATACAAAATTGTAGCACAGATGATTATCGTTTCAAATATCTATTTTCTAAATATATTGTATGACTTTGAGCTCAATACTTAAGAGAATGACTGTGAGCATCATTAAACCTACTACCACCTCAAACTAATTATGAGAGAATCTTTCGTTTTGAATAAATCATATTTTTTTCTGCTTCATGCAAAACCCAATTCCGTGCCCCAAGTTCTTTCATACTTCTTGTCAATAATGGATATAAATTATCTAATATAAAGATAAGCAATACATAAAGTTATAGAAATTTTTATGTATTGATATCATACATAATAAGTTATTATTTTTTGGCTTATTTTCAGATTCTGAACTCATCGTTCACTTACATCATAGTGTTACTTCAGATGGGAAGTGGAGGGGCGAAGTGAACAATTCAAATTCTATTTTAAGGGGATCGCTTGCCTTCAGAAAAGCCGAAGTTTATTTGCCTAAGAAATACATACAGGTGTGTAGAATTCAATGTGTGAATATTACAACAATAGCTTGTCTGAAGAGCTTGCTATGAAGAGTGAAAGTTGGTGGAGTGGACAGGAACCTATCCGATCACCAACACCCCAAAGAGAAAGAGTGAGTGTGAAAGAATTTGAGGATTATTAATGAGAAAAACTCGAGTTCCTGAACTCATGATCCAATCAGAAATCAGTGCCTTAATGTTTTTGTACGAGGAGGATTTGGCGCTTGTGTAGGAGACACTACCTTTTAGAGCGACGTGCCCTGATGGTAGAGATGTTTCAGTCTCTCCTGACCACTTCTGTTTTGGAATGATTGACACTTTATGCAATATGACTCAAAAAAAGTGCGTGAAAATATAATCCCTTTTACTCAAAAACTAAACAACGTAGGACATTAAAACAAAGACCATATTATAAGGCAAATCCTGAAGTTTTGTTTAGTTTTTTAGAAAATGTTCAAAATGTCTACCTTGTTGTTCAATACAAAGATCTATCCACTTCTTAAAATTATTGATTACTCTCTAAAGTCTCTTGATTGATTGATGCGATTACTTCTTGAATGAGTTGTTTTAATGCAGGAATGGACCTTGGATTGGATTTGAAGACCTTTTGTTTAACAAATCCCCAAAGAAAATAGTCCAAAGGCGAAAGGTCAGGTGATCTGGCTGGCCGTGGAAACTCAGTACGGTGTGAGATAATGTTGTCTTCGAAGCGAGTTTTCAACCATTCCAATGCAGGCAAAAAAATCTGGGAGGTCGCGCCATCTTGCTGAAACCAAACATCGAGGCTATTGTCAACATTCCTATTATTAATTAACATTTCAATGAAGGCTTCACTTGTTACAGTGCAGGCATTCCCTGAGTTTGCATCTTCAAAAAAGTATGGCCGATAGATTCTATTCGCACTCACGCAACATCAAAAGTGAACCTTTCGGGAGTACAGCGGCTTCTGAATTACTTTCAAAACTCCAGTAGCTAACGACATGGTTGCTTCTTCACAAAATAATCAAGATAAAAATGGGACTCGTCACTAAACACTAATCACTTAGTGTTCTTTGCTCTGTTGCCTGATTAATTTTATGACAAAAGTGAAGTCTTCGGGCATTGTCATCCTGTGTGAGCGTTAGTGTGTGTCTTTTTTTTGGTAAAGAGAGGCATGACAGAGCTCACTTGAAAGAGAAAGAAGTGTTCCATAATGTAAGGTTGTCTATTTTAAGAAATCTGAATTGGAAAATTATTATAGCTGGAAGAATTGGAAAAATATGAATTTTTTCATATATAATTTCTAAACGAAACTTTCAATTTCAGATCTCATTTAACATCGTGAACTCCTCATCCAAAATGAATCATATCTCGTTACTCTAAGAGAAGATAAGGGTAATAGAAAGTATTGCAGTTACCACTAAAATTTTCATTTTCTGTTAAATACTCATTTTACATTGGCTGTGGCCAATTTGGTGAGCAAAAACAACTTCTATTATCCTGTACTACATGTATAACAAATTTCAGAACTCCAAGATTATTCCTTGAAAAAATTCTAAGGCAGACGAAGACCTTAAATACACCTCAAAGTTAGGAAGAGCGTACTGTATCAAGCGATTTTTTGCTTTTGAAGGGTGACCGGTCCATTCGCCGAAAACACATTCACCGAAAAACTTTCGCCGAACGCATATTAACACGCAAGACGGAGTTAATCTTGAGTTAATCCTCATAAAAAGTGTTGGCTCGTATATTTAACCATATACGTTGACCAGCATCTCTTCATTCTGTTCAATGATAATCAGTCTTAGCATGTGTATATTCTTGTTTATTTCGTCTCAGTTTTACATGCTGCAGTCACGTGTATCGAAGGATACACTGTGTTCTACTCAATACTACGAATCTTAGGGTGAATTGTATAATCTCGGTTCTTCCCATTGTTTCTTTCTCATGGCGATTCTACTCTACTTGCTGTCTCTGCCAGTGAGCGCTGTATTTCATGGCCAGATGACTATGAACTGTTGCCGAAACTCTACAAGAATTGAGGAAACCCTTACTTAATAAGTACTGCTCATGTCTTTTATTGACACTGATCACTTGCAAAGAATTGACCCGGATAATAATCATTTATAAATTGTTTTGGTTCACTCAGTGCTAATCACCAGTCAAGTTACCATACTAATGATGACTTTAACTCTATGTTTAACCATTTGAGCAATTATTTTTTCCTCTTTAACTATAATGTACGTAAATTTAATTCAAATTTTGAGAAGTTGTCTTCAGTTTTGCATTTGTTCAATTTAAAATTTAATGTGTTTGTACTGATTGAAACTAGATACCTATTATGCTGAGAAGGAATAAAAATTTCATTGAGAATTAGGGTAAGTTACGAATTACCGATCAGTTTCACTTCTTTGGTCATATAAGAAAAAAACGATATACCTAGCTAATAACTGTTGTTTAATTTTATTACCTTGTTTATTTTTTCTGATATGAGCGGAGATATGAAATTGACCGATAATTCTTAACTTGCCCTAGTTACCTAACTACGTACAAACAAGTATCTAGCCACTGCACAGCTGATAAATAATTACTAGGTTATCAATAACTAACTAGGTACTTAATTAATGCATAGAATTACATAGCTTACTATAGGTCCCTACTGATAATAAGAAATTTCTGCACTGATATTAACTAGTTAACTAGGTAGGTTCGATCTATTGCATTGATAATTAACTAGTTACCTAACTAGGTACTAATTATTACTAACTAGTAACTACTGCACTGTTAAGGACTATCTTGGTGCTTAACTAATGCATAGAAGTAAACTAGATTATGTGCACTCGGTAGAGCACATACCTTCGCCTCCGCTTTGACCCGTTCTCTCCCAAAATTTGAGAAGCTGCTAACTGGATAATAACCAATCGTCCCACCAAGTTTGATGCAAAATGGTACAATAATTTTTGAGTTATCGAGTTATAAATGACTTTGACCTTGACCTTTGACCGGATCGCTTCCAAAATTCTACCAGATCGTTCCTGGACATTGACCAATCGTCCCATCAAATTTCAGACAATTTGGTTGAATACTTTTGGAGTTATTGAGTTACAAATGGCCTTGACCTTGATCTTTGACCTTTGACCTGATCACTCCCAAAATCTAACATAAGTACCAATCGTACCACCAAGTTTCATGCAATATGGTTCAATAATTTTTGAGTTATTAATGACCATGACCTTGACCTTTGACCGGGTCACTCCCCAAATTCTACCAACAGGTTACTGGACATGGACCAATCGTTTCAATAAATTTCAGGCAATTTGGTTGTACACTTTTTCAGTTAAGCGAATAACAAAATGATAAATAAATAAAGTCCGATGAAAATATGACCTTCCCGCATTCTGCGAAGGTAATACATGACAAACTAGGTACTGATAACAGGTCATTTTTGCACTGATAATAACTTTCTAGTTAGGTACACACCTCACTGCCACTCCCCACTCACAAAATCTTATTTAAAACTGACGCTCTGAGATCTTAGCAGACGACAGATTCAAGAGATGTATTATTGCACATTATAAAGATAATTTGATAATCATAAATAGTTGAATGAAGGAATATTCTAAGATGCATTCATGAATACCTACTAGTCAATCATTAGAATGATTGATAAGATTTGATGATTACATTTTGATACACATTTTATTATTATGGTTACGCCATAGAAACTAGACCTAGTTATTCACGAATAAAATAGTAGTTTAAAATTGTAACATAAATTTACTAATTGATGTTAATTGTTTTAAAATAATTACTTTATGTATAAAACAGTATAGATGATTTTTTGATTTCAATTAAGAGAATGAAAAATATTTAAGAAAATTTATTCTTTCTGTACCTAATACATACCTATATTTTAAGGTACTGAATTAATATGATCCATTGAAATGCATTCACCCTAAGTAACTATAGTCAAACAGTTATATTTGATCATATATGTAGGTAGTTAAGAGTAATATCTATTTTATATTAAAAAATGTAGATAACAGTTATTTTATTTTATATGTAATTCAATCTTTGATAAATGTGACTATAGTTATTCATATTTCGAAATATTCATTTCGTTATTGACGCAATAATTACTTTTTCAAATCAATATTAATGAAAAGTAACTCAATATATCTAATTTAATCATATTGGTTAAGCGTAAAACATCCAAATAAACAAGATATAATAAAATATGTAAGTTCATATACAATATTACCTCAATATTGCGGCAATTACATATCCTATATGTATGATTTAGAAGTATTCCCGCAACATTGAGGGAATATTGAGATCAATATCCTAATAATTATACAATATGGAATTATTGCTTCAATATTGCAGCAATAATTCCTTGCTACTTGGGTTTAGTGTAAATCTATTTTTTTATTTGTCTGTAATTTGAGAATTGATAATTAATATTCGCTTGTACTCATTATAAAACAATTTCGATGGATGTTTGTGAAATATTTATAATTTGCTACCCAACATCTATGAATATTAAAGTGCTATTACCTACATAAGTTTGTGACAATTTCACTCGATCGAATTGGATTGCATATAAATTCATAATTACTTTTTACATATAAATGAAAGATGCACAGGTGTTAATGACATGGAGAATAAAATGTAAGTGTGATAAATATTGAATATTCATATAAGTTCATTTACATTCACTTAATTGATTGAGTAATTTTAAATTATGTAATTTTAAATTAGTAGTAATCGAAAATCGGTACCTACACGTGGTTTTAATTAACGTTTGCAACTATAGGCTATATTGCCAAAAACTGATGCCAATAGAATATTGAAAACAAATGACTCGAAGTAGTTGTCAGAAAAAAAGGTAAATAAAGTCTTATGACCTCTCCATTTTCCTCTTCCATTCGTCAGTACAGCTACTGGTGCTTGTGTCCCTTTTCGTCACATTGCTTGGTATGTGACTGCATTTACGGAGTAGCTTTTGTGCATCCATGACCAACAGTGATGGGTGACTTTGTTCATGGAGTGGAGCCACTTTTTTTCTGACTGCTTCTTCCAGTCCGTTGTACTTAATTTCCTTTTGACATCAGCGATTTGGCCTTTGGTTCCAACGCAAACATCAAACCCCCACTGAATTAGGAATTAGTTAATTCCTATACTGTTTAAAGAATAAAAAAAGTGTACTATTTACTGTACTATTGCATTTGTTTGATTTTTTTTCCTGCCTCAAAAGTTTCAATTCGGAACTTCATATAAGCTTGAATTTTTATCATTGTTTCATTTGCTTAAATTGGAGAAAATGGGTAAATGTATCTATGTAATCCATTTTTTTCAATAAAAAATTCAATTGAGAGTAGAGATCCAATTATAAAAAAATACTTATTTAAAAAAAAATGTATAAATTTATCGAAAATTCAACTGCAATTAACCGATTAGCCAAGTAATGAACTAATCACGAAAAAGTGAGTGAATAAAAACTCAGAAAAAACATCTTGTTAAACTTACAGTTCTTTTTTAAAGTTTTATTGATTTCACATCTTCACTTTATGAAATTGCACTTATTCTTTCATACCAAGTTTTTTTTATTAAATTCCTTCCTTTGCATTATATGATAGATACAATATACAGAATAAGATCAATTATTTATTCAGTAGATACTAAAAAGATGATTATGTCGTTGTTTCCACCTAAATATTACATCACAGTGATTCAGTTATGCGAGATCATCTGGCGCTATCCTCCATGAAGACAATTAGTGTGGCCATATCAAGCTATTCCCAGACCATTGCCAACACAAATAACATCTGTATATCCCTCAAATGACCAACATGTATCTCCAATGTTCTCTCTATTTTCTTCAATTACTCGTCTTGTTCTGGTCATAATAATAACGGCAGTGCGGGACTCTTTCTAATGCTGGTGAAAGGAAGACGACGTGACCAGAGTCCGGAAAACAACATTTACTGCAAAGACTCGCAAATAATTTGGTTGTTTTAGCTAGATGAAATGTCTCTATCCAATTACTTCTGAGGTATCAGCTGGATAGGGTCAGTTTTATATCATTTTAATTTGGAAGATTTCATTATATTTAGAAGCTAGTGCAATAATTCCATTTTCTTGGTATTGTTATTTACTTTCATTCTCCATATTATATTGTGAATATTAGTTACTTCATCCCTTCACTCAGTGTTACGATGGTCACTTGCAGTGCATGTTCGTTACTTCATACCTTCACTCAGTGTTACGATGGTCAATTGCAGTGTATGTTCGTTACTTCATCCCTTCACTCAGTGTTACGATGGTCACTTGCAGTGTATGTTCGTTGTTTCATCCCTTCACTCAGTGTTGCGATGGTCAGTTGCAGTGTATGTTCGTTACTTCATCCCTTCACTCAGTGTTACGATGGTCAGTTGCAGTGTTCTCGTTCTGAAGAGCCTGAAATATGCTCCCAGGAATCTCGGTCATAATAACAGGATAGGCTGGGCAATATTTTACACTCTCAAGCCATTCTCTACATCAAAATAATGCGAGCCCTTTATTTGAAGAATGAGAGCCTAATATCAGAGGAATGCAAGGGATGATAGCTTGGCTTACTCAATGGATAACGGTGGAATATATTTGGTCAATGTTAATGTTTTCATTAAGAATAACTCCAATATTCTACATCTCTATCATCACCAATCCTGTTTTATGCAAGTTTTACTGTTTTACATTCTACTTTCTGTGTGAAACAAATTTAATTAAAACTTTTGAAATTAATTACACCTACAAATGAACCTAATTTCAATTCGACGGAATTGATCGTCTCAGGTTCAGGTAGTCAATTTTATTGGAGAGATTCAATTGAACTGAATCATGTGGACGATTTTCATTTATACAATTATTTGATTTAAAAAAACTTAGTTTATTTCTTTGTTTTCTATTCCTGCTCTGATGTGTTCCTGAATCCAAAATTTTCAATAACAAATTTTATTTTTAAATCTAAAGCCACAGTTTTTTCTTAAGTTAAAAAAATTAATAGTAAAGTGGAATGAATTTAAAGATAGTATTGATTTAGATTACATTTATAGCGTTGTTTTCAATTAATTGTTTGATTGAACTTAGTGATCATTTAATTAATGAAGCCATTGGTTTAATATGGACGACATAGAAGTTCATTGGTGGCGAAAGTGTTGCAAATAGTTGCCAAGTTTTTGTTCTTCTTGGGATATCCACGACTTTAACCTATTTATCGAATACGTTTTCATTCCATGAATTTTTTTTAAAAGGAAATTATAAGATAAATTTTTAAAGCAGGAGACTATACGATGCTAGAAGTGAATTCACTGCTTTGATGAAGAAATGTTGATATTAAATAATAATTCAAAAATTAGTATAATCAATATAATCAATGAAATAATGCCAATTTAGGGCTTATAGGGTATTGTTCAGAATTATCGGTCAGTACTTCATCTTCGGTCATATAGGAAAAAAAACAATATGAAAATTGTTATTATTACACAGTGATATCTAATCCTTCTGCAAACTAGGGTTTGCAGAAGTAGTGATCGATAATTCTGAACTTGCACTAATACTATCAAGATTTGCAATAAATTTTAAGAAGTTTTAAGGAAATATATTGATTAAATATTTCATTATATTACTTGAATTCTCAATGGATGAACAACAAAATGATAATTAAATATAATATCGCAGTTATATTGTTTCTTATATTTAATCTATAATGTTTTGCAATATCTGACAATATCATAGTTCACGTGAAGTAAAGCTTTGTATCATTTAAGCGAGTGGAAAATATTAAAAGATTATTTATATTGTGAGAGAGTGGCTGGAGAAATATTTCAAATTGTTATTATATTTTATAGGATTTGCCACATTTTATATAATATCAATATGAAGAATTTATTTCATCCACCTAACTTAATGGTATTTTATTGATGAGATTTATTGTGGAGAAAATTGCACTATATTTTAACCTTCAGAGCGATCGAGAATGATAAGAATATAATATTAATGATATATTAAAATATGTTTACAGATACAAGGGGAAATGGAATATGTTTATGATTAAAAATGTACAATTATAATAAAATTACTTCTAATAAAATTTATTTGGAAAACTTTGAACAGAGAGAAAATTGTACCTACAAATTTACAATCGTAACACAATTACTATACAAAGAAACATAATTAATATTTCCCATTAAATTGATCACCATTCATATCATGCAATGCTTGTCTTCTTTTCCAACATTTATGCTTCTTTAGAGGACATCAGGGAAATAATGTAATGCCTTACTTTCAAACAAATAACGTTGGAACGCAGTGAATAGAGTACAAGAAGAGTGTTTAACACTTTGGAATTGTTAAATAGTGAATATAGTGAGCGTGATTTTATAGCTGTAATATTTTTACTTGCACATAACTTAAAACTCTATTTGATATGTCAGTTGCGAATGATAATTAGTCTACGGAGACGAAAAAGAATATTTCAGTTAACAATGACAATTAGTCTACGGAGACTAAGAATAAGAATATATAAGAATATTTCAGTTACTAATGATAATAGTCTATGGAGACGAATAAGATATTTCAGTTACTAAAGACTATAACTCTACGGAGATGACTAAGAATATTACAGTTACTATTTACAATCAGTCTACGAAGATGACTAAGAATATTTTAGTTACTATTTACAATCAGTCTACGGAGATGACTAAGAATATTTCAGTTACTAATGACAATCAGTCTACGGAGATGACTGAGATTATTTCAGTTACTAATGACAATCAGTCTACGGAGATGATTGAGATTATTTCAGTTACTAATGACAATCAGTCTACGAACATGACTGAGATTATTTCAGTTACTAATGACAAACAGTCTACGAACATGACTGAGATTATTTCAGTTACTAATGACAATCAGTCTACGGAGAAGACTGAGATTATTTCAGTTACTAATGACAATCAGTCTACGGAGATGACTGAGATTATTTCAGCTACTAATGACAATCAGTCTACGGAGATGACTGAGATTATTTCAGTTACTAATGACAATCAGTCTACGGAGATGACTGAGATTATTTCAGTTACTAATGACAATCAGTCTACGGAGATGACTGAGATTATTTCAGTTACTAATGACAATCAGTCTACGGAGATGACTGAGATTATTTCAGCTACTAATGACAATCAGTCTACGGAGATGACTGAGATTATTTCAGTTACTAATGACAAACAGTCTACGAACATGACTGAGATTATTTCAGTTACTAATGACAATCAGTCTACGGAGATGACTAAGAATATTTCAGTTACTAATGACAATCAGTCTACGGAGATGATTGAGATTATTTCAGTTACTAATGAAAATCAGTCTACGAAGATGACTGAGATTATTTCAGTTACTAATGACAATCAGTCTACGGAGATGACTGATATTATTTCAGTTACTAATGACAATCAGTCTACGAAGATGACTGAGATTATTTCAGTTACTAATGACAAACAGTCTACGGAGATGACTGAGATTATTTCAGTTACTAATGACAAACAGTCTACGGAGATGACTGATATTATTTCAGTTACTAATTGATGATGGTAAGTTTACGAAGAAAGAAGATATTTTTACCCAACGCAAATGACTTCTAATTTTTTCTAAATACTAATTTGTTTCATTGTACTCGAATAAAAAAAAAGGAATTCTAAAAAAATACCAGGAATCACACATATAACGTCTTATATCAAACATTCCCGTCTCTCCTCACATACAATATTTATCCCCATATTTGTTCAACGGGAAGTAGTTGAGTTATAAAAAGAGATTACTCTCCGGCTTCTGCATTGCTATATTGACTTTCCATTAATGTCAGATGAGAGTTAAGGGTATTTGTTATATGAAGGACTGAAAAAATAATGTTCCGTTCATTTATTGATGATAGCATTATTTCTAAATAATTAAATCAGTCTAATGCAATTTCTTTCTTTCAATAGTATATGTGCTTTAAGTTAATTATGCTTAATGTGATTCAATTTAATACTAGATTATTTATCAACTGTGATATGATTAAATGCATAAGAATATATGTTGAATATAAATATTATTGATAAATGATAGATAATAGGATAAATATGTAAGTCTATTATTACAGATTTATCTAAGATTAATAACGAATTAAAGCACTTTAAAGTCACTGTAACAATTTAAGAGTTTAAACGTTTCTCGTTTGTATTCTGTTTCTCTTCCCTAACGAGAATTTAAATGTATTCCATCAATACTGAAATTCAAAGCCATTCATTCATTCCTTTGAGTGTTCGATGAAAGGAAAGACTTGACTGTGTTAAATCATATTGAAGCAATTAAGTGCCTCCATTCTTCATTATGATGTATTGATCATTAATTACTTCATCATTTGAAGTGTGTGGAAACATTATGGTTGAGTTTTAAATCAAAGCTGTAAAAAATATTAATACAAAGTGATATGCAATCATTTAATTCATACAAATGAAGGTATAATGACTGTATTAAATAATGGGTAAATGTGCACTTAAGCTTCGACTGAAATCGTCGAAGCTATTCTTACCTAACTGTTGTTTTATTAAATATTAAGAATGTGGTTGCATAGATACTTGAAATAAATAAATATAATAAAGAGGAAATTTAATTCAATATAATAAAGAGGAAATGTAGAAATACTTAGATTGACTTGTTAATCAACATTGAAAAAAAATATTGATTAGATAATTTTTTGTTTTTTTTTACAAATGAAATTGTTTACAAATTGTCTTAAAGCTTAAATTGTACTTTTACCATATCAAGTGTATTCAATCTTGTATTGAATATACATGTATTGTATTCAATCTTGTATACAGCAAATACAGCTCAATCATGTCCCATCATAATGTAGTCCCATCACAATGTTGTCCCAGTTACATGTAGTCCCAGCACAATGTTGTCCCAGTTACATGTAGTCTCAGCACAATGTTGTCCCAGTTACATGTAGTCCCAGCACAATGTTGTCCCAGTTACATGTAGTCCCAGCAAAATGTTGTCCCAGTTACATGTAGTCGCTGCACAATGTTTTCCCAGTTACATGTAGTCCCAGCACTATGTTGTCCCAGTTACATGTAGTCGCTGCACAATGTTGTCTCAGTTACATGTAGTCCCAGCACAATGTTGTCCCAGTTACATGTAGTCCCAGAACAATGTTGTCCCAGTTACATGTAGTCCCAGCACAATGTTATCCCAGTTACATGTAGTCCCAGCACAATGTTGTCCCAGTTACATGTAGTCGCAGCACAATGTTGTCCCAGAATAATGTAGTCCAAGCGCAATATCCCATTCCAAACAATCTTCAATTGCATCAATCGCTTTTTGCGAACAATCGTCAGCCACAGACAGAAACTGTTGTTCAATTTAGCGAGAGGAAATAACTGGGAATTCAAATGGAGTGTAAGAAATAGCCATTGTTTCCAGAAATCATTTACGAGGCTCTTAGAAATTGTTCCTGGAAGACATTTGCCTCTGCAACAAACGCCAAATGTTATCAGTTTCTGGAAGAGGGGCTTACGGCAATGCAACTAATACCCCTTAGACTTACGACTGCAATGCAACTAATACCCCTTAGACTTACGACTGGGATGCAACTAATACCCCTTAGACTTACGACTGGAATGCAACTAATACCCCTTAGACTTGTGACTGCAAGGCAACTAATACCTCTTAGACTTACGACTGCAATGGAACTAATACCCCTTAGACTTACGACTGGAATGCAACTAATACCCCTTAGACTTACGACTGGAATGCAACTAATACCCCTTAGACTTACGACTGCAATGCAACTAATACCCCTTAGTCTTACGACTGCAATGGAACTAATACCCCCTAAACTTACGACTGCAATGGAACTAATACCCCTTAGACTTACGACTGGAATGGAACTAATACCCCTTAGTCTTATGACTGCAATGGAACTAATACCCCTTAAACTTACGACTGCAATGGAACTAATACCCCTTAGACTTACGACTGGAATGGAACTAATACCCCTTAAACTTACGACTGCAATGGAACTAATACCCCTTAGACTTACGACTGGAATGGAGCTATTGAACACTGAAGTTGATTTTTTCTAGATATTATATGCTAAATTATGGGATATTTAATTGTAAAATAATGCATTACAGTACTTTTGGAAATTATAGAATAGTCGTATATATTATATATATCCTTTGATCTGATTTGTATTTCATTTGATTTAGTTATTTTATAGCTAGGTTGATTCTTTTCCAAACCAATAGGAAATAGCATCTCTGCCCTATCAAACTACTTTATAATGGGCAATAATATCAATAATCAAAAAATCCAGCTTTCAGCATCAAAATTAATAAGGAACTGTTTCTGAAACACTCTTTTTATCTCTTTGGTTTAGATCTGAAATACACAAACTGCTTTAAGACTATCCAGAGCAATGACTCTCGCATTACCGGATAATGGATGCTAATAAGAAATGATCTACTGCTCGGCTTGATAAGGGGGAGGAAATGCATTCTTTCTAGTCAATATGGAGAATACATTTAGAACAGAACGATGCAGGAAATTAACATCCGATAGTTTCCATTTGTAGTATGGATTAGAAAGATACGTAGATTATTTATTATAGAGCATATTAACCCAGAGTACTGAATTTTGAAATGTTCTTCATGGAAGTTATCATAAAACTGGTTTAGATTTTATATATCGAAAAATAAGAATGAAGAAAGAAACAAATGATGAAGATAATATGAGCTCTTTCTATACAATTATACATTGGTGATCAAGCTGTTTATTAACCTGCCTTTCTAAAACCATTACTGAAGGTAACCTATCAACTTTCAGAAACCTTGAAAAACTAGGCAGAACAACATTAGAATTAAAGGCTCATCTCCTTTCAAAAGAAACATTTCTAATATATATATATATATATGTATATAGTTATTATTAATGCTCTAATGACTGTTTCATTTGTTTGACAGTGACGCAGTGTTTAACAAGCGAGCAAACGAGGTAATAAAGTCCCTAGATAATCCTTCAGTTACATCCTCCCATTGTTAAATACAGAGATATTATATTAATGTAATTAAGAGAATTTGATTTGAATTATGATGAGAAACGGTATTCAGAAGTTAATTTACCTTCCTAGTTTGTTATTATTGTTTGTAATGTTAAATGGTGATACTGGTAACATTTGTTATGTAATTGTGATGTCAAATTAAATAGAGCATTAAAAATGATCTTTTGAATTTTTTTAATAGTAATTTAATTAATAAACCCTGCAAACATTTCCACATGGCATACACATGGATGCCATGTGGTTGGATGGTTATAATATGGCAATACGTTTTTAAGATGTATCATCCACATTGAAACAACCTAAACACTAAAATAACAGATGTTAACCATGTGTAATTTACCACATCAAAACCACATGTCAAATACCATTTCAATAACAGATGTTAACCATGTGTAATTTACCACATTGAAACCACATGTTAATTACCATTTCAATAACAGATGTTAACCATGTGTGATTTACCACATTAAAACTACATGTCAATTACCATTTTAATAACAGAT